>JAVQJD010067104.1:0-11609 GCA_036023655.1 Nannoperca australis
ATCCTGCCTTCTTCTGCGACTAAATCCTGATTGCCTCCTCCACAGCCTGAGGTTGGGCTAGAGATGCATCTCATATACAGTGCAGTAATCCATAGAGTATACACACACACACACACACACACACACACACACACACACACACACACACACACACACACACACAAGAAAGAAAGAAAAAACACAAGATACTGCGGATAAATCCGAGAGATCACCTCCTCCGTGTTTAGCAAAATGTCTCTGCAGAAAAACAATTATTTGAAAAGACAAAATGGCAGCAGCTACATTCTATAATTACTGTGCATCCAGACTCCCTCCACATATAAGAGGCATAGTTATGGAAATAACACAGTGCTGCTGGCTGACACTGAAGGACCTTCTATGTATTTAAGCGAGTGCTGCATTAAGGAGGATCATCTTAAAACTTGAGGCGTGAAGCAGAGAGCACTTGAGCTATCTTCGGACCGGGGAGCACAGGCCACCGCGCATTCTAATTCCAGTCTCGATTCGCCGATGCGGCCGAGGTGTGTGTGGGCAAGGCGTGCTGCTCTTTCCCATGGAAATCAATAGAGGCTTGTAATTAAACAAAAGGGGGTTGGCCAGGAGGGGGGGGGGAAACAACAACCCCATTCGGAAAGTAGGTTATGTAGAAAAGTGCCGAGCTGTCCAAACTGTGGCTTTGCCAAGAACTAAATATGCAATTTGAGAGTGAATGGACGCAGAGAGACGAGCTTTGTGAGACATTAGCACACTTCTCTGTGGAGGGACTTTAATTTTTTATGAGTCTGATTGACTTGGAGCACTGACTCGTTAAAATAATGTTTGTGTTTGTAAGGATGAACAAACAAGGATGCTGGGAATAAAGAAAGAATGATTGATGATTAGAAATCTGCTCAAAACGAACAAAGGGACGTTTTATCATGAGGAAGATTAGGTTTTGTGTGTGTGTGTGTGTGTGTGTGTGTGTGAGACAGAAAAAGGGCGTTTTGCATACAGAGCGTTCACACGTCGCAGGATTACATTCATCAAACAACATTTCCGTCAAATTACAGAACAAACCCAGAGATAACTCATCTTTAGATAAGAGCTTTGGGTGTGATGGCTGTAACGTTTTGCTGAATGGAGGATGTACACATGTGCTCTCAGAGCCGAACAATCAAAGATCAATAATTGTGAAGGGATTGCAAGAGTGCACAATCATTACCTATGAACCCTATTGTGTTGTTGGGCTTAATCAGTCGAGCTGCTGACAGAGAGCGTAAAGCAGTGATCAACTGGGCAGGCTCACACACGTACTGCTCACAGACCCCCGCAGTGAGCACGCACACACACACAAACACACACACACTCGTCTGTGCTCGTCTCATATTACTGTGTTCACTTGGATCTCTTTCTGTGCTCCGTGTATCAGATGGGCCCTCGGTCCCTGTGGAGGGACAACACTGTAACACGGCACTGTACAGCGTGCTATCGTGTCTTCAGTCCACATCCCCAAAGAATATTAAATGTCAAGCAGCAGATTACAATGTGCCTTTCAAAAAAAAATCTTTACCCTGTGAAATCTGTATAAATACTACAAGGCCTGAAACGAAGGATTTTTTGGACTATCGATGAATTTCTTTATTATTTTTTCAAAATAGTCACTGAGTAAAGTTTATAAAATGTCAGAAAATATGTGATAAATGAAAAAAGTCCAAGGCGACATCATCAAATTGCTTGTTTTGTCGCCCAAAAATATATTGAATTGAAAAGAATGAGCTGGAACCCGCTGATGTTGAGCATTTTTGCTTGATAAGTAAATTTATGTAATTGATTTTCTATATATTTGTCAATTCATTTTCTGTCGGTCGACTAATCGACTGACACGCGCCTCCCGTTAAGCAATAAGCTCTTGTTTTCCAGGTACGAAGAACCTCCTTCCAGGTGCAGCCTCTGAGCACAACATCTGTATTTAGCCTCGCAGTAATTGCCTCGGTGACGACGTTGATAAAAGACGTCTGGCAAAAGCTCAAGTCTAATTTGCATCAGCTACCTTGCCAACTCAACTTCAGCCACGCGCTGAGCAGATATAAATCACTGCTCGAACGAATCAATCGCTCCAGAATGGCATATCTGCACAAATTATTTTGTGGGCTCAAAAGCGATTAAATTGCCAACTGCTGCTCACGCTGATCTTCATGGTTCATTTAAGAAGAGGGCAAATGTCTGTGGCTTTTTTTATTGTAGCTACTGTACAAATCAATAGGAGCCTGTTTGGGAGCAAAGTAAACAAAGGAACGGCACATATGGCCCTCTCTTGCTCAAACTGACCTCAGTGTGCAGCTAAGTTCTTATTGTCCAGGCTGTTGAGACAATAGCCAGACCTGCGCTACGCTCGCAGTGCTGTGAAGAAGGGAAACATCAGTATGATGCTTTTGCTTTTCCTCATGGCTCAACCTGAGCTGCATACTGATCGCTGGAAAGGAGAATTTTTGGGGGGAAGACATGGAGAAGGAAGGTGTTTGGGGAAAACAAGGGGAGCGAGTGTGTGTGTTTGTTGTTGTGGTTTCTGTATGAGCGTGAGTGTGTGTGTGCATGTGTGTGTGTGTGTGAGGCAGATAGAAAGTAAAGCCAGATCTTACCCTCCAGCCGGAGCGAAGCCATTCTTTGAAACTCGGGCTCCTGGAGCCAGCGGGACATCCTCTTAAAGGTCTCGCGGCCAGACTTGAGCTTGCCCCAGGGCTTGGGGTTCCTCAGGAGGTCAGACAGGGTGCCCTGTGACCTACACAGAACCCTCTCGGCGAAGATGGCCTGGGGGATGCTGTACCTCTTCAGCTCGGTGATGATCCTCTGGGCCACATCCCGGGTGTTGATCTCCTCCCCGCCGCCGCCTCCACCGCCCGGCAGCATGCCCTCGCCGGGCGAGGACGCGGCGGATGATGAGGAGAGCATGTGCTCGCCCATCTTGGAGGCCTGCTGGCTCGGGTGATGGTGGGGCTGGTAGTGCTGGCTGTAGATGTGAGGGTGGTGGCTGGGGGCGTGCTGGTGAGCCTCCATTTTGTTCAGCTGATGCCCCACTGACACATCGCCTCCTCCCAGGCCTGGTGGAGACATCTCGCGGCCAAAATCCGATGTCCGGCAGAAGAGGCTCCCCCCGTGGACGTCGTAGCCACCGTGGAGCATCTGGCCACCGTTGCCATTGGGACTGTTGCCCAAGCTGCCGTAGCCGTGCATGGAGGAGCCCAGGCCTGAACCCGTGGAGGGGGGCGACAGGCTTTGGGACATGGCCAGGTCCTTGCCGTAGGGGTTGTAGAAGTTGGTGCTGAGGTGTGCTCGGTCCTCACGCATGAGGGTGAAGCTGCCGATGACATTGCTGACTGGGAGGCAGGGGTGATGGTGGTGGTGGTGGTGGTGGAACTTGTCGTCAAAGGGCTGCAGGGGGGTCAGGGTGGTGTAGGTGCTGCCGGAGCTGGACGGGGAGTCGCCGCTGTAGCCCAGTGCCGACATGGAGTGGTCGAAGCCCGGCGGACGGGGCTCGGGCTCCAGGGACATGGACGGGCCCCCGAGGGAAGGCCTGGGGAAAGCAGCTGAAAGGTCCCGCGAGTGCAGCATGGCCCTGCCGTCCTGGCTGTGAGCCAGATCCGAGTGGCTGTGGAGGGACATCTCCCCTAGACTCCCATCCATCTTCAATTTCAACAAATAAATGTGTGTGCTGTTGTTGCTCTTCTCTTGTTATTGTTGTTCAACAGCCGGGCCAACAGTCTGGAAGGTCTCTTGTTACACCAGACTATGGATTTATTGATTTGTGAATTAATTGATTTCCGGGCTTATGGGGTGTCTAATTAATTATCTGATAACGTTAAGTACTGTCTTCAAACTCCCTCAAACTCCCAGAAAACGAGTGTGCAGCAGCATCCGGAGCTTTAACTGAGATTTTTATTCTCACTTGTGCAGCAGCACTCTGCTCTCGGCTCTTTGGTGCTCAGCTGTGTTCCTCGGCAGAAGCCTCGCTTTTGTGCCTGCGTGAGACAAGACAGGCGCTGTTACTCCGCTGTACGTAAACTTCCAGCGTTACAGAGGAGGAAAACAGCCGAATAACGTCTTACACACCAATTTACACTCGTGCATCCCAAATAATAACAATCATAGAAGCATCGGAGTCATTTCACCTCGCGCACCCCGCGGACCGCACCACAAAACACGGACATCACTGCTTTAATCACTTCAACTAAATCTCGTTTTGGACTGTGGGTTTATTTCTTCTCATGCAAACTTATCAATACAGAAGGCGCGTGCAGGCGGAACATTACCGGGGCGTTTGCATATTTCGGCTACATCATGTGTAATGAACGCGAACGATCCGGTAACTAACTACCAAACGTGATGGCGACGCAGAGACAAAAACGTCGACATGTGCGCGTTAATGGAGCTTCAATAAATCCTACCTTTATTCTCCACTTCTCAGAACGCGTCCGCGGCTGTTGTCCGTCCTGTGCATGTCTCCGATTGTGTCTCCGAGCAGCCCTGCAGATTCACACAATTGGTCCGCTGCGCCCCGGGGTGCTACATTCACCAAAACCACAGTGCAAAAAAACCCATCTGCGGTTACACACGAACCTCGCTCTCTCTTCGTTCCCGTTTCTCGGTTCTTTGTTTTCCACTCCAAAAATCTCCGGGTCTAGCCTCGTTTTTTTTGCTCTACACTAGCAGCTCTCCTCTTTTTCTTTCATTATCTCGTGAGATTTTCCTCCTCCCTCTGCCTGCCACTTCATCGATCTCACCACCAACTCTTTCTCCTTCTCCTCCTCCTCCTCCTCCCCTTTGCTCACATTGACTCTCTGCTTTCAGTGCGTCACGGCCTTAAAAATCTGACAGATGTGCGATGAAATTCCTACTCCAATTAACCCTTTCTCTCCGGGGGGAGGGGGGGGGGTTGACGGGGCTGGGGAGGTGTGGAGGTGGAGATGCTCCCTTTCTCATAACCCCACAGGTTAAACCTTCTTCAGCTGATTGCATGCACAACTTATAAATGATGCGCGCACATCCTGGTCATTGTGCTGCGCTCGGCTGTTTATTGTGTCTGAATGGATTTTCACAGGCTGCAGCTACTGTCGCGTAGTTCTTTTTTAATGTAACAAGTGATGATGCTGTTGTTGCTGTTGTCACTGCGAAAAATCATCTGGGAAATAGCTGGATAATACACATTTCAGGGGTTTCTTCTATTATTATGATTTTATTATTATAAGAATTTTACAGTACCTTTTTACTTTAATTTCTTATTTCTAATACCAGTGCGGGACTATATTAGAGGGCCCTGAAATGAGTTTTAAAAACGAATTAAGGGTGAATATGCAATTATGTAAATCGCCTCACTGACTTATTGACTCGTGGAAAAAGAAATCTATGCATTCACACTCTGCTGTGCGCCATCTCCACGCCAGGCCCCGCGCTGCATTGTTTTTAAAACACTCCAGAAAGATTTTGCATTTCTTTTATTTTTCAGAATCGTCTTGTTCCACCTTTCAGGAATAAATGCTGTCAAGTGTCGCTTGTGTGTAGCCCGGCTCTTAATCAGCACTCAGCTTGCGGCTCCATTCACTCACACCGCCAACACTTGAGTCTGAAAAGTCCCTCAACAAGATCAATGCGACCCCTTTTTATTTTCCAGGAGGCCCTCGACCTGCTGCTGCAGCGCCGAGCAGTGACACTGCAGGCCCGGCCTGCTGGGAGCGCGCATGTGCAAGACTGTCCACTTTAATGTGTGTGTAATGTGTGTGACATTATGATCATTTTGTGTATGAAAGCGTGCGTGTGCGCCGCGCGTGCAGGCCTGTGCTTGTGTGCATGTTTGTATATGCGCGTTCACACGAGACCGGTGACCATGTACGCGCACTGGCGCCTGTGTGTGCACACAAGAAGCATAAATATACATCTGGTGTGCACGGTCGGGCCAGCGCGGCCTCAGAGAGCTGCACACGGGCAGACAGAAGCAGGCAGGCACCGCGCATACTAATCATATCTGTCTGTCAGCTTCATTTTCAGAGATGAGCAGTTCTGGCGTTTGGAAACAGCGGAGCGGTGCGCGGTGTGGGACCGCCGGCTTCCCGGAGCAGATGCTGCCCTATCGATCCGCCCCGCGCGCAGCCAGCACGGAGGGATGCGCGCATGGATGGCGAGTAGCTGGAGGTAAAATGGTCAACGGTTACAGAGCGAAAATAAAAGGTCCTTTTGGAGGTCGGGGTGAAAGTTCACCTTCTGTGGCTGGAAAATCCGAGAAAGAAGGCTGATACCCGAGCTGCGAGGCCCCCCAACTTTTTTACAGTGCGGGCCTAGAGGGAAACTGACACCCGGAGGGGTGTTCAGGGTCCGGGTCTGTCAACACTCGGATGTGCATTCAGCCACATGGAGCCTTAATAAAAACTATGTTCCTGCGTAATGATGAGAAATATTTTACATCCCATCCGTTTTACTGCACAATGTAAGCGCCACATCTCAGATCACCAGTGAGGACATTTCCATTTGAAGCATTTAGCTCACGCTCTCATCCAGCGTCACTTTCCTCCCAGTGAGAGCAGCAGCAGCAGCAGCAGCAGCAGCAGGGTCAGCAGCATTACAGCCAAAACATTTACATTTCAGCCATTTAGCTGATGCTCTCAGAAGGACTTACAGTGAGAGCAACAGCAGGAGCTTCAACCCTCCATTACCACTACAGCCCATAAATATACCGAGGAATACTCACATCTGAGCCATTTAGCCGCAGCTCTCATCCAAAGTGACTTTCAACATGGTGGCTGTAGAATGAGCTTTTAATCTAAAACCAATATTGAGCGTGTTTAGATTTTAACCATTTGGCTGATGCTCTCATCCTGAGGGACATGTACGGCTGCATCAAATCCTGCAGCGCCAATATTACAAGCAGCCACTAGCAAGGAGGTCAAGGGTCAGAGGACATCGCAGTGACCTCAAAATGACCATTTATGTGCTGGAAAATAAATAGAATCAGCCAAAGGAGAGGAAAGAAAGGCTTTATTTTGTGCTGTTGCGGTGAAAAAGGAAGGAGCGAGAGCAACGGCCCCTCCTTTCGAAGCAAGAGTGACTCGTCAAGATTCATAAATTCATATTTTATTAGAAGAAAATGAAATAAAAAAAGAAGCAGAAGCCTGGTGCTTTCTGCAGCCAGGGACGTGCTGTGCATGCTGGCTCCAAGGCCTGCAAACACCCCGGAGCTGCAGCAGCAGGACGGGAGGAAACACACTGCAACATTATTCATCCTGTACTTTACACCACTTTACGCCCCCCGAATTTGTGGTTTAATCACCGAGTAAAAGTGATCACTTATTGGTAAATGATAATAGATGGAGCGCACGCGCGGGGTTGCAGTTATGAATGAGATATTGACTCCCTGTTTGCAGCAGCTAAAAAGAAAAATATCATAATCTAAATGACGGTTTTTACGCAGCAGGAAAAAAAAGTCTAATATGAAGGATTAAAAAGAACAAACACAGCTTCCTGAGTCCAGCTGCAAGGACTCTTCCACAAATACATCCCATCATTTCAAATGTTTCAAAATATCTTCATATTCGTCGTGTTGATAACAGACGGAGGATGATGATGATGATGATGATGGTGGTGATGCAGGGCTTTTGAATCAGACTCTAAATGGGTCGTTTTGTTTTCATCTAATCTGGATAGCCCATGCATTATTTAATCACACACACACACACACACACACCCTGTAATGACTGGTAAACATGACATCTCAAACTAAAATCATGCATGTTCACTTTCTGCCTCTACAGTGTGTACGTGTGTGTAAACAGCGCATTATAGGAGCCACACACACACACACACACACACACACACACACACACACACACACACATAAATACAGTACAGTACACAATACATACAAGACACAGAACACAAGTTCAATCCCCACGTTATTTATTGTCATATATAATAATACACGTAGCACGGGACACGTGGGCCCGTCAGTGTGTCCACCTGTTATTCTGAACATAATGACGCTGTTAAAAACATCACATAGAAGTTTTCATCTTATTCAACACTTTCTGTGACAAAAATCTACTTCATCTACAATCTATAACAAACTTCAGCAGGAGTGCATCTGTAAAAAAATTTAAAAAAAGAAATATATATATAAAAACTGTACGTGTATATGAAATAAATGCTGTGAATCCTGAAGTTAAGGTTTTAATAAGTATTGATGGTTGTTTTCTTATATTTATGTACTTCTGTAGTTGAACTAGTTATTAATGTCTCTGTCGGTACCGGGAACATCACCTGTTGTAGCGTTTGGCCTCTGCTTGTTGTTAAAAAAGTACCGTAAGTGTGCACCGACATGCCACGTGATCTGCCTTCATTAAAGGCACGTGTCCGTGGACTCTGTGGAACTATGTGAGGTGTGTGTGTGTGTTGTCTTACAGGTAACACACACACACACACACACACACACACACAGTCAAACACAACGTTTCTTTTTGACTTCCTCCACCTGTTAGTTTGTAAAACACGCGCACATCTTTCAGTTCCAGCTGCTGGTTCAAAAAAAATAAAAATAAGAAGAACTAGTTTGATTTCTGCTTGTTACAACTTAAAAAATCTTTTCCTCCACCATGAAACCCTGTTGCTCGACGCGTCCCTGAAGTTTCTTTATTGCTTGCGCTGTGGTGTTCAGGGTGTGATGTGTGATTTATGGGATGTTAAAATAAAGGTTTTGCAGCAGAACGTGAACACCGAGGATTAAAAAAGAAAACTGTGTGAAGTTAAACTCTACAAACATGTTCTTAAACTCTTAAATTGTCATTAACATCTGTAAAATACCAGTCTAACAATCACAATTAAATCATTATTTTTTTTTTTTTAAGAACACAATGTTAAAAGTGGCAAAAAATTTAAATCCACATTTTATTGCTATAAAATAGTATATTTATAATTAAAAACAGGCAGCAGTGCTATCATGTGTATGTGAATAATATTTCTTTGAACATATTTAGGCTGCTGAATGGATGTTTTATTAAAACAAAAATAAAAATGATGAACACAATGAAATTAAATTAATATATTTCGATGAAATATAAACTTAAACATAATGTAATTTAAATAAATAGGTGTATAATATAATAGAGTTAGTCTGACTGTGTTCTGTTTGGCTCTTCCCTTTTTCTACTTGTCAACTCTCTTTTTTTTTTATTTCTCTCCCACCCCTATCCTAATCGATAAAATCAATTATTACCACGAGACCTGGCGTTAGACAGATCACAATGTGAATAATCAATACCTGAATTAATCTGAGCGGATTAGATGTGAAAGAAAAAAACATGAACCAAAACTACTACTGTTAATAATAAAGGTAGAAATGATGTAAAGGCAGCACACTGACGTCAGACATCAGACTGACTGGGACAGAAATATCGATGAGTACGAGGTTCAAATCAGTCTGATCTGATCTGTTATGCAACATGAAAATATCACGATTAACGTGAATCAAACGGATCTTTCCTGGCTGTTTTTCATGAAGCTTCTTTTTTTCTTGATATCAACACAGTAACAGCAGGCTGATGTCTCCATGCACGCAGGCCTACACGGTATTTGCATTGGCACCGTGTGGCCTGCTGCACACACACACACACACACACACACACACACACACACACACACACACACACACACACGTTTCTTCATTAATATATTCCTCATAGCACACTGCTGACTAATAACAGATTATTCTATTTAATTTAACTTCACACGTTAAATGTAATTAAAATAATTGAAGAAAAGCATCATATTAAATTGTAATATATGAATAATTCCACAAATAGCTGATAATCGATTATTATTCTCATATTTTCATGAGAGGCATTAGATAACAATTCAAAACAGATGATCCACTTTTAAAAAACAGTAAAATAAATAGATGAAATAAAAACAGAATCCATCTGCCTCCATCAGCTCGACATGTAAAATACTGTAACTGCTGCTGAAACTTTGAGCGTTGGTGAATGAATGATAATCACATTCTTTCCCTCTATTATTTGCAGGTTTAGTTGCAGTAATGATCGTGTACGCCGTGATGTGGAACTTGACTTCGCAGCGTGAATAATGTTGTTATCGATCATATCTGGATTAATGCAAATTCGCTCGTTTAATTCACTGGATTCGCCTCCTGTGCAGATGAGCCAATAGTGCGCTGCAGCAGCAGCGAGAGCTGGAGGGAGAAAACGACTTCAAACTAGTTTCACCTGCAACAATCAAACAGCACACGAGGGGGGACATTATCTCAAATATTTAGATGATTGTTTCTTTTCTCGCTAAATTAGTTTGGAATTATACTTTTCTTTGGAATAAATTAATTCTCCAAAATATTGCTGCAGGGATTGTTTACTTTTATAAATATAAAAGCTTTTACTTTATTAAGTTCTTCATTTAGAAATAGTCTGTGTGTGGGAGTGTGTTTGTGCGCGCGCGCCCGACATGAACACGCGCCGTCCAGTATCGATCCTTGCATTTTAAACAGCCTCCTATTTGCCCTACAACTATTTTTCATATAAAATGTAAATATCTCCCTCTGTAATTGGCCCCGCATTCTTTATGCAAATGATATTATCTGGTGGCCCGAGCAGCGCGCGGAAGGAAAAGTGTTTAATTTATGCAAGACGGAGCTCAGGGGGGGTGCAAAGGTCGATAAGTGTCTGCAACTTGTCTGAGTTCATTTCTTTTCTATTCTCTCTCTTAGCTCTGAGTCAGAGCTCATTAGAAGTTTTGAAAAGTTAAACAATGCACTGCTTCATTAGTCACACAGCAGAAGTAAATCCTGCACTTACATGTCTGGCTACAGGTGGAGAGGTTTATATTATTTATTTTATTTTATTTTATTTTTTACAGGCGATTTAATTCTGAAAATCCAGATGTTATTTCCTCAGTGACACATTTTCGGCAAGTTCAGTCAGCAGGACTTGTGCTTTTATTTTCTTCAGCTCATTCTCAGGATGTTTTCTTACATGTTAGTTTCATTTTGGATTAGATTTGATCTATAACAGTTTTTAACACTTTAAGAATTGATTAACCTAAAATAACTGGAGGTATGATGCTTTATTATGTATAATCTATTTAATCTTTCTGGGGTTGGGTGTTAGGTGACCAACATGCTGCCACATTGTTTGTCTGTTTGACTCCCAATATAGATTTATAATACAGAAAATTGGACAGTGAAAAGTCACTTTCCCTGGACACTTTGTGTATTCACTTCAAATAAAAAAGTTTAGGTACTTAAATAGATAGAAAAGTATAATTTAAAAAGAGCAGCATTTGTCTCTATAAATCAGTGACTTTTTAATAATTTTTTCTAATTTAAGACTGTAAAATGTGAGCAGAGTGACACGTCTCTCTTGTGCCAGTTTAAAAGAGAGAGTTCACATTAAACCCACATTACCAGGAAAAGTGAAACGTGAACAAGACGAGGCCCATACGACACACATGCACTGCCAGGCCTGTAGTGTTACCACGGCAGCTTCACATTAAACACAGCTGGAGTTACTTCTGATGCCAAACTCCACAGGCTGCCTGCAGATAAGACAGCATGCATATGTCAGCTTCTGCTCTGATTCTGCTGC
>JAVQJD010067107.1:0-43451 GCA_036023655.1 Nannoperca australis
CCTTACAAGTCTGATGAGACGTCTTGTTGTTTTCAATCATGGTTCTATGCACTTGATGTAAAGCTCTTATTTTGGAAGTCGCTTTGGATAAAAGCGTCTGCTAAATGCCTAAATGTAAAATGTAATGAAAGGCTCTTGGTTGATTGTGAAAGGTCATGGCAATTGCTCTGTCTCTTGCAATTATATATATATATACATATAGAACACGTGCGGGAAATCAGTGTCTCAAGTCAGTCGGTTCCTCGCAGTCCTTGCCTGTTCAGTCTCATAGGAGGAAGGCCAGTTGCTGCAAAGCAAAAATTCTGTACAATAAAACGCTAACTATTTAAAACCCATTTTCTTAAAATGTATTTTGTCAGTGTTATTCTCTTACTTCTATTTTCCTCTTTGCAGGGAAAAGCCATTGGTGTTGGCATCGGCTGTATCCTCGGCATGTTTCCTCTTCTGTTCTTCAAGGACGATGATGAGAAAAAAGAAGGCAAGAAGGCGAAAACACAACCACCACCTGCTCCCACAGAGAGCAGCAAAAACTGAAACAGTCCTTTCGCCAGAGACAAATACTATTTGGAATCCATTAGAATACTTTAAACTGGGACTGATTGGTCGTGTCTGGTTGGACTGGAGTCTATCAAAATGTCACTGAACCCCATACAGTCTAATCACCGGGCTCTTTAATTTGCAAGGCCCAGTCAAACCATCACAGGTATTCTGAAGAGGATTTTAGATATTATTTGATTGTAGACTTTGAACTTAAGCACAGGGACCTGACCGTCTTTGGAAGAGACAAGAGACTTGATTCTTTGGACTACTGCTACTCCCAACTATTGCACAGTAACCTCATTGTTTTGAATCACTCATTTATCCAAAACACACGGCAGTGACCTTTTTCTCTCCGCTGCTCCGAGTCTGTTGAATATATACAACTCTGACTCTAGATGGTTAGATGGCAAGTGAGAGTAAAGGCTAAAATATTACAACACACTTTGGAACCAATGCAAGAAAATCACTTTCAGAGCTCATTTAGACAAATCTTTAAAATATTATCTTACATGAAATTCTGCAGTTGAAGGTTTCTTGTGTATTGTCAGAAGTTCTGATAACTAATAGGGAAAGACTGAATGAAGAGTGTTAAAAACCATAATTTGAAGACCTCTCTTTGTTTCCTAATCAGTTTTTGAGCATGATGAGTCAAGGAAAGAGGGTCGCTTTTGTGTATAAAGATGTACCCTTCCACATCAAGTATATTATTCTTCAGTTTTACAAGCATGTCTGCCTTTTGATGATGTCATGGTCTCCTAAAGTCCTGCCGGCCTGCCTCAATCACACTCCATGACAACCAGGCAGCTTCTTCTAGGGAGAACGCAGGCGGTTAAATATGTAACACCTGCTAGCTGCTTTAGATTTTTATGTTTTTTGTTGGTTAAGAACTTTACTGATATGCATGTATGCTTTGGGATAATCACCCTAAGCAGTAACATGCACAAAGTTGACTGTATGTCACCAAGTAGGTGAAGTTCTAAGAACAGTTTGTTACTTTTCTCACAAGAGTTGAGCGGGAGGAAGAGAAATATCGAGAGACAGAGGGAGGCAGAGGCCGAGAAAGATAAGAACTACCAATACTGAACCACCTGAGATCTCTGTCCCATTTGCACCGACCCTCTGGCTCCAATACCATATAATTAATGTCCTCCAATTCTGCATCAACCAAGCTGCAGCTGAACTACAACACGTCTTCTATGCATGGTGAGACAGCACCAGGCCTCCAGTCCAGTTTGTTATGGAGTCGCATAAGAACAGCCTGGAAACACTCACAACTACAGCCCAGTAGATAGTTGGCTTCACACTAAATGAGATAATTGTTACCCTCTTTCCATTAGGTGAAAAAGGTGTTGCTGGTTTTTTAATACTAACACACAACTACATTTTTTTTCTATACCTATAGATATATTATTGTCTCTGCTCTACTGCCCTCTACTGGCTGAAATTCAGAGAAAGTTTCCCTGTTTAGTATTTAAACCCCTCAATGTCTAAGCATCTCTGGCTATAATGTATTGCTCTTATTATCATTCTTATTTTTAAATACAGATTAGGTCATCTACTGCATCTGCCAGGGATGAAACATGAAGGCAGAAAATATATATTTGGGATAACAGTACCATCCATCCAAGTCTTAATTCAGCTGTCATTGATTCCTAATATATCTTTTAATGAGTTCTTTGTATCACCTGCTTGGCATACGTTGCCTGAAAAAACACTCCGAACTGAAGACTGTTGTTTATGGCGTCGAACATGTTTAGAAGTTGAATTGAGAGGAAGCAGCCACGAGTCACTGAATGGAATTTCTTTGCAGAAAATATATATATATATATATTTTTAATAATACTCAGACTTAGTATGTGTGTATGTTCCCACTGTATATTATCTCTATCTCAAAGGGCAATGTTAAAAACAGAAACTTGTCAGCACAAAATCACCTTTGTGAGTATATTCATCATTTTTGAACAGGAAGGACTTTGCAACTGAATGCTGTTGCAGTCCATAACTAAACTTACTAAACATGTTCTCAAAACATGACATGCTCTGAAGAATTACCCTGTATAAGATTGTTCTAATTATTTATTATGTGGGTTACAGTGATCCTAAACAGTGATTTAAAAATGAAGAAAATGTACAAATAATTGAACACATTGATGTAGTTAGGATTTTTGATCTGATTGCTTGATTCCCACCTTGCATGCACTGCTAATAAAAGAAACTATTGTACATGTTGACTTTGTAAGAAAAATTAAAAAAAACCTGAGTATGTTCCAAGATGATGTATTGCAGAAGGATATGAATCACTGGAGGTGATAAAACATAAGTAACTAAGGCTGGATCTTTGACTTTTGTGATGAATATATCTTGTTTGGCTGTCTAAATGGTAACAAAGCACAAGGAATCCCATGTGTTTCCATTTTTAGACAACCAGTAATAGACATAGATGGTTCAGAACAGGTAATATAGATTGTGTGCTTTTGTGTAGCCTTGCAGAGGTTTTGCAGATTGGTAACAGAGCCCTTTGCTGTTACGTGAACTGGCAAATGCAGTGTAGAGGTTTGGATAGCATGTGGGGTGGATCCTACAAGGAGCAGAATGCTATGAGATAACTCTGCTTGATGGGCAAAATGTGATTATAGTAATAGTTTCCAATAATAGTAGCAATTTGCCTCCCTGCATTGGATCATTAAATTACTTATCTCAGTGCTTTAAGACTGTCTTTACTGCATAGTCAGTCATAGTAAGAAAATATAATCTCAGTGTCAAAATACTGCAATTTTGGAGCTATTATTATATCATTCATCACAACTGAAAAAGCACATTAAATTATTCTTCAGTTGTTGCCTGCTGACATTTTTGTACTGTAAACTGGCTGCCTGTATTCATTTTGCTGATACAAATGCAAGTGATGAACTTTTTGTTTTTTGCTTCCAGTGTTTGTATTGATCTACTTTAGTTTCAGAAGATTTGGAAAGCTTTACTAGTTGGAGATTTGGTTAGGCAGGAATCATTAGCTAGATTGTGTATTTTATTATGTAAAAGAGCTTCTTCTCAAAAAGACCAAAAAGCTATCAATTGTGGAGTTGTATGCTTAATACTTCTAAAATGAAAGAGAGAATGGTATGAATGTTTAGCCATGCTAGTAGCATTGCTCTAGGGTGGCAATGTTAGTCTGTCACTTTGGTCTAGACTGAAATATCTCAACTATTAAAAGGATTGCCATGACAATTAGTGCAGACATTTACAGTATGTTCCCCAGAGGATGACGAATGACTTGAGTGATTTCCTGTAGTGTGGGTTGAGCTCCATCTGTATTGGTCAAAATGCTGCATTTATAGAGCAATGAACGGCTGCTGTTGCATCAAAACCTCTGAAGCTTCAATTTTCCAGGAACTAAGAAATAAGGACTTGGTTTCAACTTAGCTATCATGAGATTTGAGTTCACCCACTGGGCTTTGGACTGGTGTCATAGTCTGAAAGTGTCACAGTTTTCTCAGTAATCCTTCAAATTACACATAAAAGTCACAGAAACGTTTACACAAAGTATACATTTGTTTGGCACAACTTCAACCCATAAACACAGGTTTGGCCTATTCTCTGCTGCACAGCAATGCACATACAGTCATTTATCTCCCTTTAGCAATAAGGGTAAATCAATTTAAAAGCAATGAGCTCAAATCTGCATAACGGGTGAAAAACCTGTGTTTTTGTGTCTTTGAAGCACCATCATCTGTGTGGCCGTATGGTTGACTTTATTTTGTGACATAGTTCACAGTGCTAAAAACAAAATCATGCTTTCTTTTAGTAACTGATATGTTTAGTTTTTTTTTCCAAAGTGTACATTCAGTATGTAAGAGGAGAGAAATTAAAATTATTACTTAGGATGAATGTGATATCGGGGGATGAATCAGAGTCTGTTTCTGTGTGATCATCTGTTTTTCATCTGCTTTGATTAAATAATTATCTCCTGGCTACAAACATCTGGCCTGGTGTGGACATCCCCACTACATTCTGCATGATCACATTATAAAGTTTAGCTTATGTTAAATGTAATTTAATAGATTTGTTTAAAGTGTTAACTGTTTATGTGTAAGTTTGACAGTGGATCTTTTAACTCAAATAAATGCTTGAAAAACAAATAATTATACAGACTGAGACAGGTAAGATATTCTGTACATGAGTATTCAGTACTGTCCTTAATTTAGCACATTAGATACATTAGTTATGAATCAAACACATTGGATATCTGCTTGTTTCTGGTGATTGCAAAATGCCTATTCAGTCTCACAGATCCCTGGACAATTTGGGTTTGTAAAATCAATTCTGTATACTCAAGTACCAATAAGATAAAAGTTAAACCACCTTAACAGGTGCAACAGGAGAGTCAATCAAGCACAAGTCTACACACAGTCCTGAGACAAAGTCTCATCAGGCAGATTAAGTGAAAACGTTGGTGGGGATGTACTGTGGGTGAGCTTCCTATATCAACTTATTTCAAAATAAGTTTCTAGTTCTTACTAAATTAGCTATTTTGTGTACCTGTGTGTGAATGGATGTAGAGGATTGTTGTGTTTGTAGGAACTATGCTGAGGGTCATACAAACATCTGTATTTGTCCACATTGCTTTTTTGATTTGATTTTCTGCACCAGTGTCGTTCTTATGCTGAGTAAAAAAAACTCTGTTAAAGTACCAAGTTCTCTCTAAAGATCTGAAGTGGAACATACTCCAGAATTGCAGTGATAAATGCAGGTTTTTGTGTTGCTTGTTGTAATCTTTGTCTAATTTTCTTCTTTCCCTCTGGTTGTCATTAGTTGTCTGTGAGCTCAAGCTGGATCAAAACACAACACACACACACACACACACACACGCATATCATATGGGAGCAGACAGGTGACACAAGGGACAGAGAGACAGGCACTTTGTGAATCTCATCAGAGATTAAACATCTTGGGACAGGTGCCATGGAGAGAATTTGACTTGACTGTAATTTAAAGGCCGAGTCAAGTGTGAACACTAACAGATAGAAAACAAATACAATTGGAATTATTGAATGGAGGTATTAGTTTAACTCATTTCATATTTACATCACTTAAATAAAATAAATTACATGTCTTCAAAATGGTTTATAATTCCTCATTGTAATTAATTATATCCCAACCATATACCAATTATATACCACGTTATATTATAAAAAAAAAGAAAAAGTGTTTCACTGAAGCTTTATTTGACACTCACTTTCTTCCATACAGACAATATTAAAATGGCGCAATGGGGTAGTAAGAAAATATCACACACACATCTGCAAAAACACATACAAAAATATCTTCATAATCAGTATTAAGTCATTCAAATAGCTGCTCATTCATATCCATGTCTCATCACTCATTTCCCTGCACTTAAAACAAACATGCAAACGTACAGTGTCAGGAACAGGTTATTGATAACAAACAAATTTGAAGGTTATGGTTAGTTCCATATCAGTTAAAAAGGTCTGTTTTGCAACAACAATTCTACGTTATAGCAAAGCCATACTTGGGAAGTGTGTTTCCACTGTTCAGCACACACACCTCTCGAGGAGTTTGGGTGCAGTCAGCTTCTGTCAGTGGCTTTTGTGGGGACTAAATGTGCTACCATCAGCATTTAGGTTTAAATGTTTGCAATTGCAGGAAAAACAGCCGCTTGCAAAAGAAAGGCTGAGTCTACAGGTTCCCCAGAGCAGCCAAGACTGACGCTTCATTAACTCTAAGAGAGGCACTAATGTGCAGCTGAACATTAAAATAATCAACAAAACGTAAATATTGCCATTTACCCCCCCAAAAATGTAATATTTATTCAGAAAGAGGTTAATAGGACAATAGGTCTCCCTATCTTGTTTCCCTTAAAATCTTCCCCTTCTGTATTCATTTAATAATTTAATCCTCCCCCTCCCCTCATACAAATCTTTCCTGGAGTCAAAAAGTTGAGGTTAAATTCCAAAGCAGGTAATAAAATCCATTGAGATTGTGTCTCCAACATGATGAAACAGATAAACATGCGGTTAACATGCTGCACCCAAAAAAAAAAAAAAACAACTGTGTAATTTGTCTTCACCAGGCACTGTTGCACTACCAAACAAGTATTCTTGCAACACAACTTGTTAAAAGCAAACCATTTTTCAGCCAACCCAAAAATGTAGCTGGGAGCTATCATGCTAGCCTGCAGCAAATAGCACCATTATTAACCAAGCCACTGTGCTGCTTTTAAAACTACCAATGCTCCCAAACCTCTCATGTGTGAGTGTGAAAAATTATTAAATAGTAAAAGTGTGAATGTGGTCTTTTTGTGTGTGTTTGTTTTCACCGTGCTGATTGTGCAAAAATAAAAGCAAGTGAAGAGAAGAAATTGTGAATTTTGAAATTGTACTATCAATGGAAAATATAAACATTCTGCTCATAGTTAATATAAAGTTGCATTGGGAGGTGGCAGTTTCAGTCAGTCCCAGTTGGCTTACCTTCATTATTTAATTCAGCAGAGTTCAGACAACACAAACAACCAGCAGATGTCTCCGTTAACTCAACCTGCAGCTTCTGAGGAGCTCTGGCAAATCAAAAGGTTTTCAAATGCATTCTTTCTCACAAAGAACCACAGAATAAACAGCACGCATTCCTACTGAGAAGAAATACATGTGATTTATAAATTCCTATTTTTGATCATATTTTCCATTCTTTGAATGTGCAATGGTTAACTCCCAAAAAAGAGAAACTTCATGAATGTATTTCCTCTCAGTTTCACCACAGCTTTTTGTTCAGTGACTCTATAGTATGATACCAGGTATCCAGCACCGTTCACATGGCAAGTACTAACACATTAACAACAATGTCACTATTATATTCCCTACTGCTTCAGCACAAAAAGAGATTTCTTGGAGAAAGTCTGACTATGCTCACAAATTATTGAAAATTGTATGCTTTTGCTTTCAACTAGTAACGCGTGTGCTCATATTGCACCACTTCATCACTTGTTACAATTGTGCCATGCAAAACATCATAAGCATGACCATGTTGCTGTAATATCGCACATTTTATTCCTAAAATATTTGTTAGCTTTTCCTCTATGTTTACAGGGGTATTAGGTAAAGCCCATGATTATCCATAGAAACTATAAAAATGTGTTTACTTGTTCTACAGCATGGTCGAGTCTCCTCACCAGGAGGAGCTGCCATCCTGTACTTAAAAGACTTAAATGCGTTCACTGGACAGTTTGAGAGCTGAATGGTCTAATTGGTATTTCAAGTGTTTTTCCACCCAGCGAGCACAAACTAATAAGTGGGAGGAATAGCGGCACAGTCCACTGTTTTTACACACGCACGCACACACACACACGCACGGGGGGTCAGTGACAGGTTGGAGGGAGGGTAAACGATCACACACTCTCACTTACAAACCCACATTAACCAGGGCTCGCTCTCCTCTTGGCATGTTCTTTGTTATGGCCACACAAGGGCAGCCTTTGTATGCCATCAGACTGTGACCAAGTACGAGCGTGTCTAAGAGAGAGTATGTGCATATTTGTTTCCTATTATCCGTTTGTGCACGAGTTTGTGTGCGTGCCCTATTTTTGAGCTGTTCTCCCACTGTGCTGGCAGGACACAGATAGAGGACAGGAATGAGCCCCCTTTCTCTCTTCACACAGTGCTATTGTTGTTGGAGCAAGAAGGCAGGTGTTGAGATGGGCTCGGAGGGGGTAACGTGGAGGCGGGGTGGGGTGGGGTGGGGGGTTCAGGTGGAGGAGAAAGTGGAGGGTGGCTACCGCCCTGGTGGTAGTGGGGGTGGTGGTACCAGAGATGTTCCCTCAGCTAAAGTTTCTCTTTCCTGCTGAGCTTACAGTATGTTTGATGTCCTAATCTTACAATATGGCAGAAAAGCCCCCATGTACATCCAGTGACACAGGTTTAAATCCTGCATCGTATTGTACCATCAGGGTTTTTGTCCCAACTCTACCCCCAAAAAAAATTAATAATGTAAAATGTTTTCCCATTCTAAGTTGGCTGAGTTCCCTTTCCCTTGTCTTTGAGAGGACATCGTGGACTGAGAGCCTGGTAAAAGAACCTGAAGAGGGGATTTTCAGTCTATTCTGTCATTGTTGTTGGAGTGAACAGGCTGGCACTGGGCTGAGCACGAGGACGAGAAGGAGGAGGAAAAGGTTTTAGTGGTGGCCGAGGGCTCCCTGGGTTTGTGTATCCGATGCAGGGCGATTGCAGCCAGAATGCTGATGATGTGCACGTGGAAGTACATAGACCTGGGAGAGAAAGGAGGAAAGTGAAGAGCGTAACTAACTTAATAATGTTCAGTAGAAGAATGCGTTAGAGAGCAGGCCGCAAAATATCATAATAAAAACAAAAAATGTGGAATATTTTAAAGTGTTTGAAGCACAACTCTACTTTCCAACCTTAATAAATGTCAGCAGCCAGTAGAAAGGGCATTGCTGGCATAGTGCCACCAAAAGCCTGAAAATACATACTAAAATAAATACTAGAGTTGCAACAATTAGTTAATCAACAGAAGGGAAAAAAGAATCAGCAGCATTTTGATAATCAATTCATCGTTTTGAGTCCTTTCTCAATGCTTAAACTCAGCTTTCAGCTTCTCAAATGTGTGTGTTTTCTGTTTAATGACAGTAAACTCTTCAGGTTTGAGACTATTGACAAACGACGAACGAATTAATTGTGAACATAATCAACAGATTAATTGATAATGTTTGTTAATTGTTAATTGCAGCTCTAATTAAAACTCTAATACTGAACTGCAGCAGAAGAAATTAAGAACTCTCAGGTCACGGTTTGTAAAAATCGGGGCTTTGCATTCATAGAAGCGTTCTCCACATGCACACCAGAAAACCAGATAGCGACCTCACAATAGCAAGAAGAGCTCTTTTGTTTCTTGTATTTGGCTGAACGACAAGAAAAAGTCAAAAAAGAAAATGGTGTGTGCGGCCACTTGATGAGAATAGGACCAAAGATGGGGAGTTCAGTCTAGTATTACACACCTGTAATAAACCAACGTGGGCTCTACTGCAAGAAGTAGAAAAGGCATGACAGTGTAGCAGATGGCCAGCTGGGTGGCTGCCCAAGTTAAGATGTCGTAAACCAGCTTCAATCCTCTGAAGCCCAGAAAGTAGTGGCGAACAGACTTCCGTACCTGGTGTGGAGAGGCAGATGAACAGAGAGGTATAAATAACCGTTTTCACTGATGTATTTATGCTACTGAATGTTGTTGATATAATTCCAACTGATCCAATTAAGCTACAGGAAAATATTTTATTACCTTCCTTTAAAAGAAAAAAAAAGGTCTCAGAGTGTATGAATTTAGGCTATTACATTGTCTGTTATATTTTGCTGTGGTACAATAATATTTACTTTCATCAACAGGTCGACCAGGTACATGTTTCTTTAAAAACCCAACCAACCTTATCTCACATACAGGAAAGAGAGAAACGGCCAGACCACAGTTTTGGAAGAAAAAGTAAATTCAAGCACTTCCTTTACAGGTACAAGTGTTTCCTGATAGACACACATTTCTAAAACCGTTTTAATGTGTTTAACATGTTTTTATATGGCTTTTGGGAATGTAATAAAGTTATCAAAATTGCAGAATTACAATTGGAAAAAATACTGACTGTCCCATTTGTTGATTTTCCTTCCAGTTGCATGCTTGAGAATTAGTTTGAATTTCCAGAGGAGGTACAGTACTCACAGTTCGTGCTGCTATGGTGATGGGGATGGCAGTGATGAAGGTGAAATAGTACCCTGGATAAACACCGTGCCACAGGGCAGACAGGATAAAGGTCAACGCCAACCTGTGCTTGGGGGCTCGATCATAACACACCCTGAGGAGATGAGAGGAATCAAACGTATTGAAAAGAGTTTGTAAAATGGAATGCGCAGCAAATGTTTTCTGACTGTGTGCATGAGTATTGAAGTTGACATTCGCAGCACTTACGTTTTGAGCCAAATTCCTGTTCGAATATTCCAGTTGTCTATAAATGTCTTGAAGCTGGTTGCGGTCTGAAAAAAAGATCAATAAATAATAACCACATAACAGTAACTGTGTGCTCCAATCCATAACTCACTGTCGGACGTGACTGTGCATGAAATGAAAGTATAGAGAGACCGTGTTCTGTTTTTGTCATGTAAAACATTGAGGGTACCTCAATCCCCAAGATGTTGAGGTTGCACATCAGGTCCCAAGATGGCTTTCCATTTTCACCCATCCCCAAGAAACCATAACCTGCAGCGTTGTTGACTGCATCCGCTGAGAGGATAGAAAAAAGAAATCACACGACTTCCATGGCAATAACAATGTAGCTCATGTTACCATTATATTAGCAGCTGACATCGAAAATCAATGACACACACACACACACGCAAATACACGCACAAACACACACACCTAGTGTCCAGGCAAAGTAGAACTTTGGCCTTGCTGCTTGTATGGAGAAAAAAGCGTAGGTGAGCCTGGTGAGGAAGGGGGCGTGGCTGACAAAGTGGGGGTCCACGTTGTACGTTATCGGCAAGGACCGGGTCACAGTGAGGAAGAACAGCATACAGCCACAGCACACCAGCAATTTCCAGCAGACAGCGTTCTGCAGGGAAAGCGGAGATCTGCTGAGCAGTGATTGAAGCACACATTATGAATGGACATGATGACCACGGGACTATACGACCCACTCCAAAATCAGGTCCAGTCGAGACCAGAGGAAATATTTAAAACCAAGACTGAAACAATGACAGAATGCTACAGTTTGTGGCACTTCCAAAGTCTCTGTGCGTGAGGGACCATAGATATTCATGTCTTTTATTTAAGATATTTCATATGTTAATAATGGTAGAAAACTGCAAGAAAAGTGGTCTAGAATAGACCGAGATTTAAAACCAGCCCTAATAGTCCCGGGTTATGCAGCGTCATTAAGTTAAATCAGAAGAAGAGGGAGCAGCAACCAGATGTGTATTCATGAACTTACTAGAGGTGACGGGTCGGGTGTCTTATCATAGCCGTTCTGCCCATTACACGTCCCAGAATGCCGCCTGAGCCTCCTGCTGATGTGTCTGCCCGCTATGAAGTCTATGTAGTCCTTATAGTTATTGCATGGTCCCACCAAGACACTCAGGAAGTTCAGATTGTAACTCAGGTACTCGATGAGAGAAGGCCTCACACTGCAGAAACAACAATAGGAGAAATCATTCAAAACAAAGCAGAGAACCCTTTTTATTTTAGTATGATAACAGTGATGACTTCAGGTGAAATGCAACGGTGTTACTGTTTATTTTCAACTAAGTTGGGTGGAAACATAAGAAAGACATGCCATTTATTTTTCAAATAAAAATGAACCATTTAAAAAAGGGTGTCTTGTAAACCTCTATTCTTGCTTGTCAGATAAAATGTTACATAAAAGCAAATATTCTGTGAATGATGAAAAGTGAAATTTCAATCTAAATGTTATAAATTAGCTTTTGTTTTGCTTCCTTTAGTTCTCAGATTACAGCAGTTACGCAGCATTTAAGGCACCAGGGCTGGGAGTCAAGAACTAGTTATGAATTGTAACCATTTCCAAATCCTGAAGAACCGGGAAATCATTTTGATTCCTGAAAGCAACGTTTTGATCTATTGAGCTTCTGTCTACATTACTATGCATGCATCAAAGCTTGTATATACATACCGATGTTTACAGTACAGCCAAAACTGATAAGTGAAATCTGAATCAGAAACAATAAAAATGGTATACCTACAGTGAGCACAGGAATCTTAAAGTAAGCCAACAACCGTGAGACAACCACCAAATATAGAGCTGCAGGGCTATCATACTAGAGCAACACTATGTGTTATTGTTTTTTGACACACTTTAAAATGTATCTTAACATGACATGCATGGTATACTAATGAATGTGGTTTTATCAATATACATGCATAAAAATGTAAGATTTTACATGCAAAGTAATGCTTGTTGTCTAAGTTCCCAGCATGCTTTTTACATGAACAAGCTATTCACCATGATTGCATCTCCTTGTCATTGTCCTTCGTGGCTAAAGGAAAAGAAACAGTTATTTATTCTTAAATAAGGTGTTAATTCAGATGCAACCTTCTGTGTGCACACATACTTGGACAGGGACATTGGGTCCAGATACATATTAATGCTACAGTGTAAACTGTGTGCACCTCAACGGTCAGGTTTAAAAGAGAATCAGCTAAATTCAGCAGGGGAAAAAAAGAATCTCATCAGAGAGCGCCACTTGTCTCCAAAAAGTCTATGCCCTGATGTTTTAGACTGCAACATAACATTTCTGAATCACTGCATTAAAAAGGAGTTATTAGTATGTTTTCCCGCAGTAAATACTAACTTTATAGCCAGAAGCTTCTGCTCCAGGGTCAGTTGTTCAGATTTCTTACACATACCTGAAAAACAAGAGAGGAAGTCATCACTAACCTGTTTGGAAACTTTCATTTTGCTCCTTTTCACCAAATAATAAAATTAATGATGGCTGAAATCCATTTAGCTGCTTCAGTATTAGTTCATCCTGGTTCTCTGTCACACTGTCATTCATTGACATTTGTATAGAAGGAGAAACAAGTCTGAAGAGAAAAATGTTGAGAGAATGTTGCCTCCACTACGAAAGGCTTGCCAATATGCAATGTGAGTCCTGTCCTCTGCTTTACCGTCATGGAGCTGGAAGGCCAGTGTGGTGATCTTCTGGGTCACTATCATCAGAGGCCTGAGCAGAAAAAATAAAAAAGATTTGATCATTTAATTCAACTGGAAATAAAGTTGAGATTCACTGCTGAACACACACTGCTGGTCACCAATGTTAGACTTCTAGGAGGAAAATATATATATATGTGTACCCAAGAAAAAAATAATGTATACTCTCACAATACAGTGCCACATAAACTGACAGTCTCACTCAGACATAAAAATACAAACACAGATGATACAACAAGGTAATGGGTAGTGATGATTTTTTTGCAGTCAAACAAATTCTGGTGATTTTAGCCTCACAAAGTCAGCCTGATGCAGGCGGGCAGGTTTCTAGTACAGGCATCATGTTTTTAAAGGTTTTAAAAGTCAGAAGCAGAGACCATTGACAGCTCAGCAAGCTGCATGTTTATCTGATCAGCAGCAGTAGGGTGTTTTAGTGAAATAAATCATTTATAAACTGAAACAAACCTGACCTGAAACAAAGCACGTCTCAAGCAAACGCCTGCTGAGCCTCTTTCCGGGGCTCACTTCTTGAATCACTTCATTCTTTTGCGCTAGTGCCAAATCAGGTCACTTATTAATCCAGTGCAGGTTATTCACATCCCTAAATGTTCACTTAATCACTAAGTCTTTCTTTTCAACCAGCACAACCTGATCTTCATCTCGACAAGTTCACGGGGAAAAGAAATTCATCTTCTAAAGTTGATTAAACCATCAGAGTAAGAAGAAGATTTCATCCATCTAATACAGTTTTTCACACGTTTCTGAAATGCAATAAAGAGTCAAAAGTAATAACTTGCTTGCACTTTTGAACATTGGTGCTCCAGACACAACATACAATACACAGTTTCAATAAAGTCTCAATTTTGGTTTCAGCTGTTTCCCTAAGTTAGCCATTTATGGGTACCAAAATGTGCTGGAAGTGAGGCGACGGTGGAAGACATTGAGGTCCTGTACAGTAAGTCTGAACAGACTAGTTTCACACTCCCCTCTCTTAGTTTCATTCACAGATAGAGACCTCTCTGTCCCAAGAATGTGAGTGTGTGCACAAAGGCACACATAAACTACATCTCTCTCTCTCTCTCTCTCTCACCCACACACACAGGTTCCTGTGTGTGAGTGGGCTGCATTGTGTGCACAGCATGGAAAACCGAGGCAGAGAGGGGGCTGTCCGAGCGGTTGGCAGTGCCAGCTCAATGAGTTGGCAGTTGGCTTAGGAGAAACATTTTCAGGGTGCCAGCCAGTATGTGCAATGCTCCGCCGCTGTAGCCTACAGTCTGTTTTTCCATGTAGATGCTAATGTTGCCACTATGCACAAGATTGTGACCCAGATCAGTTTCAGGTCTGCTGCCTTGCACAAATTCAAAAAAAGATCCGCTTGTGGAAATACTCATTAACGGAACGGGAGAACGGCACACAGGCTTTAGAGACGAGCTCTAGATGAACTGCGTGTGGCATCCTCCACCAGGGAAAGCAACACGACATATCAAGGTCATAATCAGGACAACGCAACAATCGAAAACAGCCAATTACTAACATGCTGTTAAAAATAAGCCAGCCGAGTTCATTTTAAAGTATTTCCATTGGCCCCGGTAATATTTAATTAAATCTGCTGGAAGTAGTTACACATATGAACACCATCTCTGGGATTAACAACCATGTTTCTGTCTAATCTGAAATCTTAAAGAAGCTCGATCTCTAATTCAATATATGACCCTACCCAAGGCTGACTCACAGGCCTGGCTGCTCATCGCCAAAGTCACGCGGACTGCAAGTGAGTCCTCCCAGCACACTTCTGGACAGGAAACATTATTACCCACTTTATCTGGTAGGACTTTTTCCTATTAAACCACTGGCTCCCTACCCTTAGGCATATTACAGCATATTTGCAGATCTTTAGTTAAATATTTGTCTGTTTTTTGTGAATCCCGGTCTACAATGAGATAACCAGTATGTTAACATAATGATGACCCTTTTTGAAAGAGGCAATGGAATACAATGAAATGAAGTTGCAGTTAATAGCTGTGGGCAAAGTTTCGATTTCAAAATAGTCATTATTGATGATGCAATCTTTCATTCATGCAGAAATGAGTAATGACCAAAGGAGTCACCTCCCATCCCCTCTTGCTTCAAGTTCTTCTTTTAACACTTCTTTACGATCCTTACAGAGTCCCAAAGAGAGCGTATGAGGTTGTAATGAAAAGAGAAACATACTGAAGAGTAAACTGTCCACTCCTATAGAAGCAGCCTTGTTTCTAACACAACAAAGTCACAGTTGCCAGGAGGCAGTGAGTCCCTTAGCTCTACCTGGCTGGACAATGTCAACTGTGAACAATCCACGGTTGCAGCTTTTTAATCAGCGGTGTTGTATTTACACAAGGCCGTGGTGCTGGCGACAAGCAGGTACAACACCGTTTGGAAACGTTAACTGATAACATAAGAACGGCTCTGAAACTGAAATGACTAATATGCTGTCATCAAGACGGCGTGGCAAAGAGAGAGAGAGAGAGAGAGAGAGAGACAAGAAAAGAGGTGACACTCAAGTCATTGCGTTTTTTTCCTTACCCAGAGAAGTCAGTGGACAGTATTCCATAGTTAAAGATGAAGACTCTGCTCACTTGGCACGCTGTCAAGTAGCCCATAGCCGTCACCATGGTATACCTGAATGTGGAGGAATGAACAAAGCTAAATCAGACAATTACGATTTTTTTAAGATTTTTATGCAGATATATTATGGAATTTGTAGCACGTTGGCAGGATTTGCTAAATACACAAGTACTCTGCTTTCTGTCTACCACAGAGATTTTGTGCTGATGGAGCATCTAGAATGACTGAAGGGAAAACAGTGGAAATGGTACTGTTTTCTCTGCATACTCAGAGTGCCACAAGCACATGGATGTCTACTGTACGTGATCTAGTATCAATGTTGTTCAACAGAGGCGGCTAAGAATGTAATGCTTGTTAACTATGTTGTTAAGTGTTGTCAATTGTCCTTAGAAATGTCTTCAACAAAACATCATTTTTATGACTAGCAACGTGCAGAATAAGGCTACTCGAGATAATAAAAATGTATGAATTGACCTAATCTAAGAAAAAATTACTACTAAATCTGGTTCAAACTCAAATTAATTAAAGTAATTGAAGAGAATGGTTATCCATGTAGTGGATCAGATCCTAAAAGTTACAAATATTGACATTAAAACAGAAGATTGATGTTGGATTTTGTGGACATGCACTAGAGTGTCCTGAGGTACCTCTTCCTCCCGTTTGTTTAACCTAGGACACAGTTTACACTGTGTTGTGTTTCCACATGTACAGAACAATACCAGCTGTATCTTCCTCTCCCTGCAGGTAATCCCTTTACACGTGAATACCAGAGCAACCTAAGCAAACATCAATCACGTTGCTCCATTCATACCGAGACAAAACACACACACACACACACACACACACACACGCACGCACACGCACACGCACACGCACGCGCACCAAAGTCTGGCTGTCTCCATTGATCTAACAGACTGGTCTGGCTGGCCAATCAGCCTGCCTTTCACCTGACATGTTTTATTTTACTTTAGGTCAGGTTAGACACTGCGGTCTGTGTGGGAATGTGGGGGAGGGAATAAATTAATAGGGAAATTCAAAGGGCTGAGCAATAAAAAAAAATAAAAAGATCTTTCTTAAAGTCAAAAACTGCCTTACTACAACAAATATGTGATCAATAACCTTTCTATTATCACAGCCATCAGCCCATATAGCTAAACACTGCTATGACGTTCTGGGCTGATCTTGTCTTAACAAGTTTTACCAGAAGACAACAGTAAGAAGAAAAAGATGCTTTCGTTGCGGTTCTTTCATCCCACTGTCGGCGTGGTGACAGACAGATCAGGCTGGTCTACAAACAACATTTGTAGCATTATTAGTGGTTGTGGAATACAGAAAAACAGGGTACCAGACAGTTACAAAGGGCAGATGTATATAGTAAAGAATGTTCACACTTTCCCTTTCCAGACATGTGGCATAGATTGATTGCACACAGTATTAAAGGATGCACTTAATTCTACTACCTGTGTACATTGTTGATGTCAGCTTTGATGATGATCAAGTAGCTTGCAACCACCACTGTCAGGATGTGAGCGGAGTACCTGCAGAAAATGACACGCACTATCAGCAAATGTGCATCATTATTATTATTATTTGAATAATAATGTTCTTTATTTAAAAAGTGGGCTGCATGTCAGTGATGAATCTTGATACAGTACATGTCAGTGCAGCCTAGACATGTTGCTCCTGAAACCTGCTACTCTACCCTATCTCCTTTCTGTGCACTTATAATTACAAGCCTGTGGCGCTGCTAAGGTTCAGCACTGGGCCCTGCACGCTGGACATCAGCGCCTATTCAATCAAGACATGTTACTGACTCAGTGAAGAAAAATGTGAAGAGGTGTAGCATCATATGAGAGAAATGGAATATAGTACTGTGCGAGTGTGTCTCGGACAGTTTCATACAGTACCATCCAAAGCAGAAGATGAGAAAGGCAATGCCAAGCAGAGTAGCCACAGCGTGCCTGACCAGGGGATTGGCATGGCTAGGACTGAGGTAGAGACGAAACCAGAAGGCAGCAGCCAGGGCAAACAGCTGACACGCCAAAAAATTCACCTGTGTGGGAGAGATAGGGATTAGGATGGGTGTTTACACATGCTCAAAAGAAATTAACTAAATATCTGCTTTTTAACCTACCTGACAAAAAACTAAAAAAAAACAATCCTCCCTATGGGGCTTTATTGTGACAGCATGATGCAAGGTTTCATCGTCCTCAGAGGTATTTTAATTCTATAAAGGTTTATAGTTTTGTTGGAATATTTGTGAAGTAATAACATGTTAAGCAGGATGCTTTTTTTTTTATTTAAAAACTATTTTAGAGAGGGGGGAAAAACACAGTAAGCCTCTAATCTATACTGTTACATTATCAACTACAATATGGGCGTCGATGACTATTAACGTCACTGCAAGTGACAACGTTAATTGAAAGACTCGAGTACCATTCAAACCACATGCGGTTTATTAACTCCGAAATATCCCCTGTGGGTTGTGATTCATGGGCAGAGACTCCTACCTGATCAAGGGGAAAGCCCAAGAATTCACTGACAGGCAGCAGCCACTTGGATCCAGTGGTATTAAACGCGCTGTCCGCCCGCTCGCCCATCCTACGTAGATTTTCTGTCGCGACGCCTCGGTGTTCCCGGTTGTTTTTTTCTTTCTTTTTAAGCTAACAACTTACTATTTTAAGTGTATGAAAAACATTGTTTAACCGAGAGGCCCCGTAACAAATCAAACTAGTCCACAGTATGATAGACGGACAACACTCCCAGCTGTCTCCCCTCCTCCTCTTCGGCCTCAGTACCAGTCAAGTATAAAAGAGACAGAAAGAACTTAAATAGCTTTTCCGGTCATTGCTTCCAAAATAAAAGCCAATCAAAATAAGATTTTATAGCATTGTGCTACAAACTTATGCAAATTATGATAGGCTTCATACTGTCTAGAACAATTAACTAAGAAATTACAATATGAATATGTAATGTAATATTTACAAAACACAACAGAAAAAAAACAAAAGCCGTTTCACCTTACTTCCGGTGTAATTCAGGCTCTCTTTCAAGCTTGGCGCAACATGATTTGACAAGGTGGGACCAGTGGCTGTTTCCCACGCCCCTATTTAAATAGGTGTTTTGTTACGGATTCTTGGTTAGGAAAATTAATAAAAGAGATAAAAAAAATATGAACAAAAAGTGTTTGAAGCAATCACATTTTGGACTTGGGAGTAGTGAGGAATTGTCACTTTGTGAATGAAAATGGATGATAAGACACCTCCTGCTTTGTTTAGGTTTAGGTATGAGGTTGCCCACATTTAATTTTAAAATGTATGAATTAGTTTGTGTCTGTTGGGGAGGACATGGTCATCTGTGAAAGGACTGAATGCTTTTTCCTGATAGACCATGTCATAGTTTGCAGGGCTGAGAGTCATATGGGAATAAATATTAATTATTGTGGGGTTGTTTCTGGGTCATAATCATAATTAATAGCCAAATATCAAGTTTTTTCAGAGGCCCTGTGGGAACACATTGAGCACTTTTTGCAAAGGGTGAGTCCAAGGGTGACATTTAAAGTGAGGCACCAACTATGAATTCATCTTAGAGTAAAGTTAGCTTTTCCTAATAATAACAATAACAATAAATGCGGCATTTAATAGATTCCCATGAATAAATTGTCTTCCCTCTTGTACCACTCAATACTGAGGTCAGAGGTCAGGATCAGATGCAAAATAACAGCCTGGTGGAGATTTTATGTTTTTCACAAGGACAATTGAGTTTCTTTCAGGTTGAAGGTCCATGTTAGAACTTAAGCATCCTCAAGACTTGTCTCTTCATCCTGTATGTCATAATACCATCACAATTCACAATATATTTACAGGGGATACAGTACATACAGACCTCTTAATCATGTTGTTTACTTTGATAGCAGTACGCAAAGTGCTATATGGCCTGAGAAAACAGTTTTCAGATTTCTTATGTAAGCAGTGGTGGAAGAAGAGTTCAAGTCCTTTACTCAGTAGTAGAAATACCACAATGTAAAATACACTCAATTACAAGTAAAAGTCCTCTATTTAAGAAGAAGAAGAACCCACTTTATTACAGACATGCAACACCCAACACATGCACATCACACATGCAGCTGCGCCCCTCGCTGAATTTGTCCTCTGCATTTAACCCATCCATGCCGTTCTTTATCCCGAGGACAGCCTGGAGCAGTGGACGAGTCCAAATTCAAGTGCTCATGCCCTGTCTTGGTCAAGGACAGGGCATTCAAAGTGCAATCTTCTAAAGTGTTACTTAAAGTAGAGTGGTATTATTAGCAAGTTTCAAAAGTAATAGTACTTATTATGCAGAACGACCATTTCCAGAGCATTCTATTATTGTTGTATTATTAATATTATATATGTATTATTGTGCAAACAGCATTTTAATGATGTGGTTGGTCAAAGTGGAGATTATTTTAAATATTTGATATACTGTTGTGTAGTTAATCTATACAAATACGTAATATTTCTTAATCTGAACACATCTCTTAACTCTAGTTGTCAGATAAATGTAATAGATAAAAAAGTTCAATATTTTCCTCAAAAATGTAGTGGAGTAGCTAGAAATGTAAAATAACAACAAATGGAATTACTCAAAGTAAAGTACAAATACATCAAAATTGTACTTAAGTACAGCACTTGAATAAAGCTACTTTCATTCTACCACTGAATGTATACCTTTATTTGTAAACACACACTAACATTTTGACTATACATAGGTCTATTGTATGCCATTGGTGGGTTTATAGAATTGAATATGGCAGTTGAATACCATAGCTTCCAAATATGTGATGTGCAAAGTCAGTGATATATCTAAACAAAAATGTTTATCTTATATTTTTTGCAAATATTTTGTTTTTAGTTGATGCAAGTTTGATCATGTCACTGCATACCTACTCTGTTTGAATTACACACTCATCAGGGCTATGATGTGAACTTTAGAACAGACACAAATCTCCTTGGACGGATTTACTCTGTTTGATGTGAAAAACACATTATTCAAACTATTTATATATGTTGAGTAGATCTGGCCAATAATCGTATTTTTTCGTTCTGTTGCAGATTCCCTATTTTACCACTTCAACTTGTTTCTTCAGCACAATTGGTCACTTGCGCCACTTAGCGTCCTGTCAGGGGACACGCAAGGCGTGACAGGTGACGTCGCCTGTTTACAACTGCCAATGAACACGTGGCGCACCGAATCTCGAGCTGTTATTGGTCAATATGGCGGTGATATGGGTGGGGACTCCTCTGCGATGGACCAATAGCGTCTGACATGTAAATTCCGTTTGAAAATTTCCCGGGAAATCTGAGTTTCGCGGGAGGGCTCTTGAGCGCGTAAACCGTATCCCTTCATTCATCAGGCCGTTTCCTGAAGCCATTTCTCGAGGGGGGAAACGAGAGTTGCGCTACTTTTTAATCCGTTGCATCTGCCTAAATGCACTTTCTTAAGAAGAAATACTTTACAAAAGTCGACGAATCAGACTCTCATCTTTACTTTGTTCTGATTATTTTTGTAACTCTTGCGGCGGATTAGCAGCCACACAGGCTTGAAAGTACAGAGACAAGAAAGGGGTTACCCTGAATACGCAAGATGAGAAGAGGGATCTCCTCGGCTCCGGACAAAGTGATTTTTGCAGGGGTCGGGGGTTCTCTGGACAATAATATAATTTTAACATCTCTCTCGGATCGTTTAAACCCCGGTCAACCCAACGCTACGTTTATCCAAATAATAACCACCCCACCGCCTTGCAACGTTACACAGACATCAAATGTGTGTTTATCCGAACCTCAGATAAACAACATTTACACAACTCCACAACAAGCTGCAGCAAACGGAGCAGGACAACGACCCGCTCTGGGAAGACCGCCGGTAATCATCTATACAGCTCGTTTGAACATATTTGGCTTGCTACAACTAGCCACAAACACGAGAAAATGTTAGCTTGCTAGGCTAGCCGAGCTTGTTGTTCAGGCAGCTAACGTTAGCTGCATAGCCAGGGCATTCCCACGACTCAGCCTAGCGAGGTGGCTAAGTAACTACCGCTAGCTAAGTTACCCAAGTGGGTTGGTTAAGGGATTTCTTGACTGTAGTGAAGCAAACAACGAGTTTAAGTTAGTTTTGCACTGACAGAATCGCAGACCTGTCATCTAATAGCGCGCCATGCTAACTTCATGTTGCTTTTGAGTCCGCTTCACCCTTGCAGCCAGATGGAAATATTGGTAAGAGATGATTAACGTTAGCGGTGGCCTAGTGGCTGCTGTTGGTGTCTTAAGTTGGGGGGCTTGTTGGGTTGCTTGGCTCTTAGTTAGCTAATATTTAGCCTTCTAACAAGACACGAGTGGCTAAACTTGCAAAGACGTGGGCTCATACGTAGCTAAAGCTTCACTTCAGTTTTGAAACTACTCGATATATTTCTTCCAGTCGTCTCTGAACATGCAAGCCAACTTGGATGAAGCTTGAAAATGTGTTAGCTTTCATGGCTAGCAGCAGAATTGATGATTAGAGGACAACATTAATCGTTGTCGGCCTTGACCATAACTATGAACAAGTGTTTCATGTCCCTGTTCATGTAAATAAAGTGTAACGATATGGTGCCTTTCATGCCAAGTAAAGTGAAACTCGAGTTTGTTGCTTTAGTGCTGATTGCACGTTTCCTGTATTCTCAACCTGCACAAACCACACAACAGTTTCAGCAGCATTTAGATTGTTGGTTTGTTCCTGGCTATTCATCTTTCATGAACTCAACCATCCTCTATCTCAGGCTGTAGCCATGATCAGGCAGGGGTGGGGGGGAGCTGCTTGCTGATATAAAATGGCTGACATTTTGACTGTCAACAGAGGGCATATTATTCTTTCTCAGTCTTGGTCAAGATTAAGTAACATGGTATTAAAGATGAGGCTTACTATGCTTAAAATACTTACTCTATGTCCTGAGGGTTAATTAGAGGGGGAATGCAGTAGGCCAGCACCCTGTTACTGGTGTGGCCCAAAGACACTAAAATGGGGTGGATTCTTGGCAACACAAGTCTGATGGTTCCCTGATTGAAGAGGGTATTCACTAAGCCACCATGACATGTAACTGATTACTAGAATGCTAATTGAGGCTTCTAATAGAACAAGTATTCAGCAAATGTTTTCCAGAAAGGGTTAAGTTAGGCTATATAACATTTTCAGTATAAATGGCAAACTAAATAGGTTTGTATGTGGTGTCAAGTAATACAGTGGTGATGAGGCAGACATCTAAAGTGTCTGCTGTTGCTAAAGCCATAGGCAATGAACACACCTCACCTATTTCAAGTTACACCAGTATTATAGAAGGAAATGATTGACAGGTTAGACATGGACAACCTGTAGCTTTGAAGTTAAGATGAATATGCACATATTGGACGATCCAACATGCTGGATTCAATCCAAATGGACAGTAAGCTTCCAGACAGCTGTTCAGAATGAGCATTATTATTTAGGTTTGATTAATGTGCAGAAAATGCTTCTTAAACAGTGGGTTGGGACATCTGGTGTCTGTATACTCATAGTGGGTTTCTTTGGCATTACTGCGCAACAATGTGATCAAAGTATGACTCACTCGAGCTATGTGGGTTTGTCTTGGGCAGTGAGTTCAGAAAAGAAGAAATCGCAACCACTGGTGCTTTATCAATTTATGAACTCTTTCATTAGTTGAAACTATATTAACTTTTCTATTTACTGGGCGTGTTTTTGAACTCCGGAGATTGCAGACCATGGAGACACACAAGATAAAAGTAACATCCTTTCTTGCGCGGTGGCTTCACAGATGAGATGCTTGCCAAGTGACCAAATTGCCCATTTCTGCCGTTAACGGTATCTTTTTGTTTCCCCAGGCAAAAAGACGATTGGCGCTTGATGATTCCGACCACCAGTACCAGTCAGAACCAACCAGGACTCCAAAAGGCAGAGGAGTGGCCGCAGCGGCCAACGGGACAAGGCTAAAGACACCCCGAAGTAAGTAAGCAGAGGCTATAAGGACTCCTCTGACACCCTGTTTGTACACGTTATCTAGACTTTTACAGCACAATGATTTAGGGTCATACCGTGTGAGATACGGTCTGCACTACGTTACATACACAAGAACTGCCTCGATGTAGCTACTTCCTACATTTATCAGAAATAGACAGGTTCTCACTGAACGGAACACGCTGGACTGTGTGATGATGCTCTATACATCATCATCATCATGGGAGTTAAAGAACAACTCAAATCTCACTCTAAGTGGAAGCGAGTGTAACCCAGCCTGTAAGCCGGGTCATTTCATAGTTAATGTGTGGGAATAATCGGCAGTCAACATTCATTCAAAAATCAATGACCTCAAAAACGTCATACACACACTGCATACACACATTTTACACAATACATAACCACACTTCCTTTCTAATTCCTACCCGACTCGTTCAAATTATGTGATTGGGGTTAAGAAGAAAATATAAGTGGAACCTAAAACATAAAACTGTACATCCACTTTTCATCATATATGGCCACTGCAGCAGTGTAATATAATGTTGATTCGAGCCTCAGGATGTGTTCGAGGGTGAGGCTCGTGACGTGCTGCGGGTCTGTGCTCCTAAAATGCTCTAAGCCACTGATGAGAGGAACTGATGCTCAACGCAGAGCTATTGATTACTTGGTGCTTCTTTACGACAAACATGTCCAGCTGGTGATTATCAAAGTTCACGTTAACTTCAACTTCAGCTCGTTGCTTGACCTGTAGTGCATCTTATGATTCCCTCTTCATGTAAAGCACACATTCCCAGCTGATTAGGACTTCCTGAGTCATTTGCCTCCATCATTTCCTGACCCCCTCAAAAACAACTCTGTTTCAGTTTTCTCAGCAGTGCGATGTGCTTCAGCTATTAAACCTATAATTGTAGTCCAGTACAAAAACCCCACGAAGTTCAATCTACATCTTTATGACACAGTCACATCACAAATGAGATTTAAAGATTTATTTGCAGGGTGGTTGTGTTGGATTTGATTCATTTGTACTGTAGGTACTGTTCCTATTATTAACGTCTCCTGACACCTCTGCTGCTGGTTTTTGAAGCAGGTGTGAGTGTAAGATTCTTGTGATCTGGGTAAAATCCCAAAAATGTTTTGGGCTTCCTGCTACGAAGTAAAACCGTTTATTAGGACGTTTTGTGTTTTGCTTATAACTCTGAAATACATTGCCCTTCCCCTTTTATTTCTCTGTTCCTCCTCTACTTTCCCTCCACCATAGCGCCCAAGTCTCCACCAGAGAAGACTCGGTACGACACCTCCCTGGGCTTGTTAACAAAGAAGTTTGTGGACCTTCTCGCTCAGTCTTCTGACGGCGTTTTGGACCTCAACCTCGCTGCTGAAACCCTACAGGTAATTTCATATCCAACCTGAAAAAGGCACAGACACTGAGAAAAAGAAATCCCACCTAATAGTTAATGCCTATTTCTTTGAATCCTGTTGTGATGCTGATGGTATTGGTGAACAAACATGGGCACCAAGAAAAAAAAAAGGAAGGGGAAAGAACATTTTAAGGGGACATTTGAAACAAATATGTCTGTTCAAAGCATTGAAAACGTTTCGGTTAATGTTGTTAGGGATTGGTTGTTGCTAATTTACACAGTTAACTGATGAGACCCGTATCCTCTGCGTTCAGGTACAGAAAAGGCGGCTGTATGATATCACCAATGTACTAGAAGGAATTCACCTGATCAAGAAGAAATCAAAGAACAACATCCAGTGGATGTAAGTTGTCATTCTGTCTCCCTCTGTCACTTAATACTTAGTTTTCATCTTTATAAGAGTATGTTTCGTCTTACTTGGGCGCAAAAGCAGCCACTGAAATTGATACACTGTGTAATTCATGCAGAAATGCTAGAACATAATGTGACAAATGTTGCAGTTCTCTCGGTTCCTCCATGTTTCTGCCTCCTCCATCTTTTCTCCTTTCTTTTGATTCACACTGTATCTCCTTCCTTGGCTCCCATAGCCCTAATCATGACCCGGCCCATTTGCGCCGTTTCTCCTCTTCTCTTGCCCTGTGCTGAGTCCCCAGACACAGTTGAAAAACAATCATACTTTGATCAAATTGCTGAACAACCAATCAAAACATTTGACAAGTTCATCTCACAAAAGCATGAACTCTGCAGAGTTTAGCTAAATGTTTTGCAGTTAGAAAGTCTCAGAAAATCCTTTATCTGTGTGTTTATCTTTTAGCAAAAATGTTCTTTGGCCTGCACAGGAAGGCAGGCGGCTGCATGCAAGCTGTTGCCACATCAAAGGATACCTGACTGCTACATTATACTTTTCCAATTTAATTATACCCTCATTTGTTCAGCAATCACTATGATCACATGCAGTTGTATGCATTGTACCAAATATTTTATACCACGATTAAGAGACGGTAATATAGGTGCAAGTGAAGGACCTGAGTCAGTACTAAACCTGTTTTTACTTCACTCTCCTCCCTCTTCTCTCACACAGGGGCTGTAGTCTGTTGGAGGTAGAGGGAGCCCTGAGCCAGAGACAAAGACTGACCGTGGAGGTTTCTGCGCTGGGAGAAGAAGAGCAGAGGCTTGAACAACTCATCCAGAGATGCAGCCTGGATATGAGACACATGAGCGAGCTGCCAATCAACCAGAAATATCCTCTTGTTGTTTTGTTGACTTGCCATCAAAACGTTCAAATGTTTCTTAGCTGTCTTACTTTAGCGTTAAAACACCCTGTAACTGTTCTGAAGGTCAACATCAAATTGATGACAGTATAAAGTTTGTATGTGCGCTCAGTGACCTACTGAACAGGTTTTTTTATTATAGCTCAATCAGTTTAAAAACATGTCAGATAGTAAGCAGGTGGGCAAGGCTTCATCTTCCAACTCTGTCATTAGAGAACACTTGTTTAGACTTTTGGATTTCTTTTACAAATCGTCTTATCTGTTACACATATGTCACTCAAAGCAGATCTTTGTTTTACATTATGGTGCCTAAAATGTTACGTGACTAATCTAGCTGTCGATGCATGCCATCACTTCAACCGTGTTAAATATTAACATGCACTGACACTGTAGTGTTATTTCTTTAACCCCTTCGTCTCCACGTATGCCTATGTAACGTACCAAGACATCAAACAGCTGGGCAACCTCAGAGACCAGACTGTTATTGTCGTCAAAGCGCCCACAGAGACCAAACTAGAAGTACCAGACCCCGATGAGGTACGTGTACAAGCACAAAAACACACAGGCTCCATTTGTCATTGCTGTCCTGATGAAACCTGTGCTTCTTGCTCACCCTGCCGTCCGACCTATGACTTGTATTTCCCTCAAAGAAACAGTTGGACTTTTGGGGAAATTCACTTCTGATCTTACCCAGAGAATATTGGCATATCAAATTCTTTCTGGCTGGACGCAAGATGCGGAGCTGTTGTACTTCTCTAAATGTTGGCATCACTTTGACTTCTATATGAAAAATCGAATGCATCACAATGCATTTGAAGTGTGTGGATTTTGAATAAGTGTAGTGAAGTACTGCAGGGCCACCTGTCTAGCCACCTGTTAAACGGATAGTTAATGCACCAGCTGTGGAGGTGGCAGCTCGTTTAGTGGACTGGTGTTGCCAGTTTATTAGGTACACCATTACACGTATAGATTCCAGGAGCTTTGGTACATAAACATCGGTAGAACATTTACATGTTGAGTTCATGTTGAAAGATGACTAAAAACAATCTTTCCTTCCATTCTTTTCTTTCAGTGCAGTCCTGTCAGATTTTTTAAACTTACCATTCCCCCCCCCCTCTCTCCAGAGTTTGTCCATCCACCTGACCAGCACTATGGGTCCTATAGAAGTCCTATTGTGTCCAGATGAGGAAAATGACCCCAGAAGTCCTGTAAAAAACGGCAACATGGACATCAACGGGAACTCGCCTTTCCTCAAAGTCCTTCAAGGTTTGTTTAAGATAGATATAGTTGTGCAGCAGTTAAAAACAAATCATGGCTTACATGTATATGTAACTTATGGAAGCTTTTATTTATTTCTACATGTGATAGTCTTCTTCGTCATCTTCTGAAGCATCTTTGTTCCTGTGCAGAGTTTCCTTCAGGGTTTTTCCAGACAGTTCAGCATAGCGTCCTTTGAGGCATACAGCGTTGACACACTCATAGTGTTAACATTAAGCTTCAAGTGCAGCTGAGACTAATAGGAATGTGGTCATTAGTTTATGATTCACTGCATCTTGTCATGGACAACATAACGCTTTGGACAGAAAAATACAGATTGTCAGCTGTGCTAGATGAAAAGTCTGATCGACAGTCATTTGGTTTCATGGTCCGGTCGGTGCCAGATTTAATGACAGACTTTGTGACATTGCCAGTACCTATGGTTGTGAGGGTGTATACATTTTTTTCAGACCCCATGTTGGAACACATCTCCAGGATTGGAAAGGCTAGCATTACAATGTTGAAAAGGCAATGCTTAGCTCAGCCGGTACTAGAATCATTTTGATTTTGAGTCCCACCCTGTAAGTGGCCTAAATACCCCTCTAACCTCGCTGACTAACATTTAAGCCAGAGTCTGTTCAATAAACAAGTTTGGGTTCCAAGCTGATTTGCTGCTACTTGGGCAAGGAAAACAAACCGTCTGTGATTAGATCATGAAAAGTGTTTTCAATTCAGATTTGAAATGTGGTCTCCAGTGCAACAAGCACCATAAAACCGGTCAACATGGCTTCTCTTTTGGCCTGGAAGCTCTGGTTAGGGTTCCTTGAACATGTATAGATAATAACCAAGTGACTCTATTTTCTTTCCCAGATCCCAGCTGCACGGCCACTTCTCACAGCCCCTCCCTGGCTCCACCTTCCTCTTCCTCAGCTGTGTCCGTCACTACCCTCTCCCCCATTTCGTCCCCTTACACCAGTCTTCTCCAGCAGACAGAAGACCAGATCCCTTCATCCCTGGGGCCTTTCTTGAACCTTGGGCCTCCTCTTCTGGACCAAGATGATTACCTTTTAGGTTTGGGAGATGACCAGGGAATCAGCGACTTGTTTGACGCCTGTGACTTTGATAAAATACCCTCTCTAGGCCTGGATGATCTCCTGTGCAGCTAGCATTAGGTAATAGAAATTCAGATTAGGTGCATGAGAGTGGTGGAGAAGTGAGGGGTTTGATGCCTGTGGCTAGTTAGTAAAAGCCAATTCGAAATAGATGTAAAAGAGAAGCATTGAGGGCTTTTTCATTCGCAGTGGGACTAAATGCCATGTTCTTTCATGGTGTGAGAGATAAATGGTCGTGCATGATTTCACACAAACACGCGCCTGGTCAGTGTGAAGCTGTGTCCGTTACTCGTTGTCTCAGCCTATGGAAGGCCTCCAGTGTAGCTCAGCATTGGTTTGGTTAACTATAAATAGGGAGGGGAAGGATATCCACCTCTCTGTATGTCTCCAGATTCACGTCATTGTACAGAGAGACAAACAAAGACGGAACAGCTTGAAGGAAAACACTGCCACACCACCTGGCATTAACACACAGTATGGGTGGGGTTTAGCATAAACTCCCAAGTGTAAATGCACCTGAGATGGTATAATCACCCATCCGTAGAATTCTCACGAAGAGAGAAGAGGAAAACTGTTTACTTCTAAAACCTTGCAAATATTAGGATTTTACGTGGCTGTAAAACTTGGCACGGGAAGGATAAGGTTAATCTGTGTGCTCCCAGTGATGTATTTTTTTGTCAGGTGTCCAAATTCATCCAGGTAACCCACTCTCAGATATATCCGAGAGTTTAAGAGTGGAGTGTTAATGCCACGTGCCGTGGGGTTCGAGGAGATTCTGAAGAATTCATGAGGATCGCATTCGATTACACCAACTATCTGAATGAAGGCTCATTCTGCTGACTGTTATGTGACTGACTGTGGCCTTTTGTGTGTTCATATGTAGAACATTTTAGAAATTAAAATGAATATAAAATTTTGGTGCACAGCATTCATGACTACAGTTATCGAACGGTTGGACAGGCTGTGCTGTCTCAGACACTTGTCAGGTTACCTGTTGTGCTATTTGGCCGTATAATCATAAAGTTACCAAGAGTATGAGTATTTTGTACATTTAAGCACCATTTAGATGTACTGAGAGCTGCATGGAAGTTCATATACTATTTTGGAGTGCACCTGACAATTACCCAATTTTAAGGAAACTAAAATGGCATTGCAAATAATAGGAGTTTATACTCTAAATGTTCTAAAAGAACAGGTGTTTTAAGTGTATAAAATATTTACAGTATGCCTTTAAAGCTAGTAATCAGTTTGATCCCCTTGCACACAATTAGTTTATCTTGTGCTATATCCTCCATATTTAAAATGGATTAATAATGTAAAATGAATAAGGGACCTTTGTTACATGTTAACGTCATCAGCCTGTTTCTACTTAATCTACTGATTGAGCGGACAACCTCATATTTTATACACTTGCTAGACATTTACAGTTTAATGAATATAAAAATGTCCAACATGGGAATGGATGTTGTGATGTTTAACCTTAAATGACCCATGTGCTAACAGCACAAACCAGCCATAATACCTGGACAATGTGGGGTTAAGCACCTGATGTACATGTATAAATCTGGTCCGTTAGCACACGTGATGTGCAAACTTTAATATCAACTCATACTCTTATGGATACTTTGTGGATTCAGGACCCAAACTTCCCCTTTATTGCTGCTTTTTGCCTATCCATCAGCAGAAGCTGCCATAACCAAATGTCCCCTGATTCCTCCTCACTTAGACTGTGTGCTTTGAAATTATGTTTGTGGTTTGAGCTCATCAGAAAAATTGACTTTGAACCACTTATCTATGCACACTGCCTACTCACTATGTACTGAGTAGGCAGTGTGTAGGAGACGGGTTGAGCACGTATTTGTTTTTTTTAGGTTTAGTATGTGTTGAATTTTAATGGATTTTAATACTGTAGAAATAACTAATAACCTAAACAACAATGGGCCAGATAGCCACTTATTTAGGCTTCAGTATTTAATGAAGGGCTTCTTTCCCCTCCAGAATGTTGAAGACATGTAACCGAGCCGTTTCCTAGTGGCCTGGTAATTCTGTCACGTGTTGTTTAGGGCTACTGAATCTTCAAACGGTGGTTAATCAAGAAAAGCCAGCTTAGAGGACTTTGTCAGCTCAGAGCTGTAGGGATGTGATTCATTTTTGGTATTTTCTTTTCTCTAGGTATTTGGAATACCATTGCTGTCCAACTGTAATCGCTTATTCTGTTTCATACATCTCTGATAATATCAAAAATGGCAAACATTTTGTTTGAAACCCGTAGCTTTTAAGTGAGAGAAACCTGCGGCCGCAGGTAATATTGCTGCTGTTAGTGTTAACTTTTCCCTGACCTGATTTTTGGGCGCTTGAGTAATTGAGTGTGCTTCGTGCGTGAGTTATGTCCAAGATCAAGCTTGATAAAGACTAACCCTGCCATGTGTAAATTGATGTACAGTTTTCTAAATTTTTCAGTGCACAAGGTACTGTAGGCTACCTCCCATTTAATGTTGGACAATAGTAATAGGGCATAGAGGTAAATGCCATTGTGTGTATATGTCTTTGAATTCCCTTTTGTCATAGAAATTAGCCTACTCATTATTTCAATGTGATGTTGGATATTACATCGCCCTTTTCTCTTAGGATGTGTGCAAGAATGCGCTCATACCCTGGTATAATAATGAGTATGCCTCTGCTCTTAAACCAGTCTTATGCTGTTGCATCTTAAGTTTGAATGTCGGGGTGCACATTTGATGGGAAGAAAAATGGACAAATATATTGCAATATTTTTCTTTGTTTTTTCAATTTTTTCCATAAGTTATTTTGTTCTTTTGTCAATGTTTTTAGTTTTTGGTAAAAATGAAGAGCACCTCTTAGACCCAAAAAGCCGTACACATTTAAAAATGCATACATGCAGTCATTCATTCACACTTAGCCTACCTGCCCTTTACTGGTCATTAGGAGACATTTCTTTGTCTATATACACACACACCACTGAACCAGGATCAGTGATTTGTGTCCTCTGCTGAAGTGTGTAGAGGGCTTTTCTTCTGTGACACTGTGTGTCCGATTTCTTTTTAAAATGATGACAGTGAGTCTGTGACACTTTTGTTTTTCTCTTTTGCATTTCTGCCAATTTCACTTTGATGGAAAGTATTAAAGCTTGTTGAAACAGCATTTTGACTCTGCAAAATCAAAAGCCAATTGTTAACCTGAACTTTACCCATTCATTTGAGAAGCAAATACAGCTTCTTAGTCGGCTTACCTTTGCTTAATCAGTGCTGCTATCATAAGTGAATGAATTTTGACTTAAATGCACAGCAATGCTTTGATTCACAGAACACAATTTCCCTATAGGCGTATTTATATTTGTGTATTTCATATGTATTTATGGTAAAGTCAAGCTTACAGTTTTCCCCCATTTGGTTCACTAACCACAGTTGTTTTAAGGCCATTTACATAGGTAATTTTATTTTCTATTTCAAGCGACCAGAATCTGGTCACAATATTGTATCCACTTTTACATGATGGAAACATGATTTTTGGAAAGAGTGTACCTTTCCATTGGTTTCTAATGGAGTGTGAAAGATTTTAATGCACTGCTAATGCTAGTGTCATTGCCAGTGAGTCTGAAAATGCATTATGGGTGACTCCTTGATTTCTAATGTATGATTCGGATGTGCGATTAGACCTCAGCAAGTTGTCATTAGGCTAAATGTGGTGTTTTGTCAAGATGTATAGTCAAGATTGACATCTGCTATTTTCCTATGGTTATTCTTAAGCTGTTACCAAATACAATAGTGTGATCGTAAATATTCTGAAAACGTCATGGGAAAAGTAAACTCTTTGATAGGAAAGACCTGATTAAAAATGATATTGCCGCCTGTTTTGACTAACTATATAATAAAGAGCTGTAATAGCACATTACCTTTTTTCTTTTTCTTTTTGCAATTTGAAGGCATGGGTGAAAGTATCTGTGCTGTTGAATGTTAAAGGTAAACTAATGTGATGATTTTTGATGTGTTCATTTATATAAGTTTTTTTTTTTAGTTTTCTTTTTTTTTTACATATGTTAAATGAGGAATTTGAGTTGTATTTGTTTGGGGGGCGGGATAAATTGATTCGTTTTTTGTACTCTGCGTGTTTGTATTTGAAAATTTGAATAAAGGCAAAATAAATATGGAAATAAATGTTTTGTTTAAGATGTCTTTAGGGATGACTTCACTGTAGTGGAAGGTTTGAGAACGTATTGGTTGCATATAGAAAAATCAAAACAACGACGTAAAATTCATAACTAAACAGTCTATACTTTGAATTGCCGATATATCGCTCAGCTTAATAACATGCCTCAAAATATATGGTCAGAAATGATGCATTTTCCACACCCGTAGTGTGTAAAATACACACGTGTCTAGTTTGTCCCTCTGTACGTTCCGTAACTACGCACAAGTATGGTGGCCCGAGAGTTGTGATAGCTGTTTTGAAATTGTAAATTCATTTTTTTCTTCTATTTCTAAAATATCCTTAACTCGGAATTCGTGTTTATCTGAATTAACAGCCGCATTGCGACGCAGGTAAGGCGTTCATACTGCATATTAAGAGGTCTGCTTGTCCAAAATAACGGGCACGTGGGTAGTAGATAGCTAATGAGGCTAGCCAAGCTAATAGCTATATCTTCTCCATGTTACCTAACTAAATGTAACTATCGGTTGATAGATATGTCAAATTAAGCATGTTCACAGGTGTTTGTCATTTGTATCAAACACCGTTAAAGTTGATCAACTAGCGTGCGTATACAGTAAGGTTATAGGTGAAAGAAGAAAATATTACATTAGCTAGGTAGGTCAAAATAAGTTTAACGTACTTAAAGTCAGTTAATATTTAATAAACAGTTAAGATGTATAATTAACGCATGTGTTACCTACAACGTTATGCAATGTCAACAGCAGCAGCTAAAACAAGGGGTAAACCGAGTAATGAAGTACTTGTTGGTTTCAGTAATTTTATCTCCACTATGTCAACTTATGTCTAGCAACCTAACTTGATGCATATAAACGTTACAGGTTCAACGTCTCAGCGCTTGGGTTTTTTGTTTTTTTGCTGCCTCTCATGTAGCTTGATACCCTGTTCTGAGGTATATTTTCGTGAAAGATGAATTCAACTGAATAATGACATATGTTATTACACTGTGGAGAATATAGAAGAATGAGAAATAAACAGAGAGAGACACAGCTTCTTAAAAAAAGAAATAAAAAAATATGTTAAACGATCTATGTATATGAAATGGCCTAATTAATTCTAGTTTAAACAGGATTAAAAAAATGGAACAGCATATGAATTTAACATGTCTTTCCAAAATATAGATATAAACTTATACAAATGTATCCAAACCTTGCCTTATATGTGGAGGTAACTAAATGAATTATTTTGATAATCAATTAATCGTCTCAGTCATTTTTCAAGCAGATGCCAATATTTCACTGTTTTCAGCTTCTCAAATATGAAGAAATGTTGCTTTTCCTTGTTTTATAACTGCACATAATTGGGTCTGAGACTATTGGTCATACAAAACAAAGCTTTTGATAACATTACTTTGATCTTCAGAAAACTGTTGAAATGATGTTACTATTATGTGTAATTTGATCTTATACTGCCAGCCAAGCTTTATTAACATTCTTGCTTCCCTTCAGCAATTTAATGGCCCTATCACATCATACATCATCTTATCCTGCTGCTCACAGAGTCTACTTGATTTCTCACAGGTCTCAACTATATGAGAGACAGTCTCTAGAATAACACTGTGCTGATCAAGGCTTTGTCTGGTTTATTTTTTAGCCCATCATGCCATCCGCCTGTGACTCTCTGATTGAAGACATCGAGGACATGGTGTCTTCTAGCGACCCCACTCCTCACGAGAGACAGACTGCTAGAAAGAGTATCATACCGAGGTCCAGGAAGAAAAAAGAGCTGCTGAGCCACGAGGAGCTCCAAGCTGACAGGTATACTGTCAAATGTTTGATTGTTTGTAGTGGTACAGTAGTTGAGGATGTGAGTTTGTTGTGATTTTGCTTCTGTTTACAGTATGTATTCAGTTCAGCACACTGTGCTTTGCACTGCCTGCCATTATGAATCCAAATTTATTATATTCAGTCTCATATTTCCTCACCACAAGCCTTGGAGCTTTTACGGGTACAGGGTCTTCTCCCACATCACTTTTTTGTTTCCAAAACCGATTCGTTTTGTGTCTCCACATCTGAGCCAATGTTAGCTAGCTAACAGCGGCACAACACGTTTGTCTCTACCTCATAATGTGTTGTGATTGGCTAGTGTTATTCAAACATAACTGGTCATTGAAATTATGCATTTGACGTTTTGTATTTATGTGAATCCTTGAGCATACTTAAATATAAAAGCTTACAGTAAAACATTCAAAATTTCAATCTAACCATTGGGCAGTACCACTGCCTCCGTGGCCCACTATGTGGCTCTAGATTTTGGAGAATGGCTGCAATAAATCAACCCCACTGAGTTCTGTCTTAGTTTCAAACTAACCCTAACCCTTTCCTGTCTCTCTCTGTAGCTGTCACTATCTAATACATGCAAAAATAGATCTTTAAAAAATATCAAATGGAGTTTGATAAATATGGGGGTTGTGTAATATTTCAATATTTGCTGATTAACACTGAATGAAATGTGAAAAATGTAGAGAAAAAGGAGATGGTCATGTTTAAGATTTAATCAGTTTAAATTTAGTCAGTTTAGTCAAAGAAGTATCAAGGTAAAACATTGAAGAACTGCATTTTTATAATTGTGTTAGACATGCACCTTGTCGTACATTAAGTTTTTCAATTTGGAAAAGAAGGACAGTAACTGTGCTTTCACACCTGTTGTAGTTCGGATTAACTGGGAAAAACATTCTGGTGACAGGCAGCACTTCAGATTTCATTTCTTTGGTGACGCAAACACATTTGACTCACTTTGAAAATTACACTGTGCAAAATGTTACTGTGTTAGAAACAATCTAAACACACCTCTGTTTTAACTTCTTTTCACTTTCTCATGTATTAAGGAAAATCAACCCATATCATGTTGTAAACAATGAATCAAAATATCCAATTTGCAATATGGCCAAGTGCAACATCCAAATCGCAGGAGCTGCAGTTTTTTGATAAAGACAAAACGTGTAACAACACATCATTATAAATGAAGCATTGTGGTGCTACAGAGATGACCCGGCCTACAAATCATATTCTGCAGATTTAAGGGAACATCAATTTTCAGATTTCTTTCAGTGAAAATGCGAAAATTACCATTCCCACTAAACTCATATTGCAATATCTGTCAGAAAAATCACAATCTTCAAAAAATGTATTGTTCAGCCCTAATATATCAATCATCATTATCAATAATATATAAACCAGATCTTGTTTGAAAGTGGTCTCGTTCATGTTGTTTGATTTGCGCAAGAGACAACTTTCCCAGGTGTGAAAGCACCCTTATGCTCTGTCCTGCAAAAAACAGAGGCTAACGTCTTTCTCAGCTGACCTTTTGATTGAGGTTTCATGGCAGAATCATGAAATAACATATGGTTTAGATATGGAAGTTACCATTTCCACATATCATATCACAAAAACATATTTCATTGTTGTTCATTTTTAGTTTGATCCCTGGCACCCAAAAAGTCTGGATGAAAACGTGGGGCTGCAGTCATAACAACTCAGATGGAGAGTACATGGCTGGACAGCTAGCTGCCAGTGGATACAAGATAATTGGTAAGAGACTGTTTGTTTAATTGTGGTGCTTTGTATTATTTAAATTGACAGGAGGTGAATGAATTACATAATACAAATAATAATACTAATGGAAGCTACTACTAATAGATACACATTGAATAATATTAAGATTGAGGGATAGATGGATGCAGACTGAGGAGACTGATGCATTGCAGATAAGTAAATGAACAGCTGATATGGCAAAATTGTGTTATTTTTTATTATCTGTCTGTAGAACTTATGTCATTATTATTATTAAACACAAGGGGGCAGTCTTGCTTTGTAAGTAAGCTGTATCTTCTGCTTTCAGTGGGAGACTTGTTTGGCCCTGCATTTCTGGATTAGGTTTACCAGGTCTGTGTACTGCCCTCCACAAACTTGGTGCTAAAATGTATTTAGTTAAAAATGGTTAATATGAGGGTTTTGATTATGTTTGTAGTCTGCCAGTCCTCTTTAACCAGGTGGAATTTGTCCCTAACTGTAAGCGTAGCTCAACTTAGGCTCACAAATTCCACTAAGACGTAGCCTTACCTGGTATCTTTCCCAGGACTTAATTGTCTTAATTGGAGTGGATTGATAATGTGGTAGCGATTGTGAAAGGGCACAGTGAAGCAGACTGTAACTTTCCAGACTTAGGGGTGTTGAAGTCTGGAAACAAAAGAGAACACTGTGACTTCATGCCACCATGGGTGGTTAATACATTATATAATATGACCAGCATCTTTGACAACCTATTTTTTCAACTTGACTGTTTCAATAGAATTTGACTTATTTAGGTGACTGGTATTTTTCAGTGGCGTAGCCACAGACCGGTCAGGGTGCCCATGCTGACCTCTGTCCACCGCCAAAAGCGCCTACACTGGTCATGTGAGCATCAATGGAACGCGGCCTGATGTGATGAATCACATTTTCTTTTACATCATGTGGATGGCCGGGTGCATGAACGTCGCTCACCCGGGTAAAACATGCCACCAGGATGCACTTTGGGAAGAAGGCAAGCCGGCGGAGGTAGTGTGATGCTTTAGGCAATGTTCTGCTGGGAAACCTTGGGTTCTGCCATTCATGTGGATGTTACTTTGACACGTACCTACCAAAGTGTTTTTTGTAACTATCAAAAAAGGAAAATGTGCTCCTCTAACTCATCACAACAGTCAATGCATGTTACTTCTTTCAGAATATAACACTGACGTTATAATGATGATATTTAAAATACAACAAGTTCTCCAAATTAAGCCGCAAAATATGTTTATAATAAATATAACTAATATATTTTATTTGTTTGTAAATGCCCTCCAGAACAACACATATGAGCATTTTCTGATTTGAAACCCCTATCAGCAGGAAATGACTTGGTTAGGGAAAGATAAGGTTAGGAGATCTTCTTCGTCATGGTTAGACTTCATCATCAGAAGTTTAAATGTTTTTTCCTGATAGTGTTACATCAGAGAATACATCAGAGTTGGCAGGTGTCGGATTACAGATTTGTTGCACAAAACGTCACGTTATGTTGAATATTACCTTTTTATATATATATATATATATATATATGACTGACGCAGAGCGAGACAGAGATGGACAATCTATATTATTTCAGCATGTGTGTTGAATTGTAAGTATCAGTTAATAATTAATCATTTCAGCATTATGGTCAAACTGTTTCCTTGTCTGTCCGTGTATGTGCGATTGTAATTGCAATTGTATTATAGTACTTGTTATACTAACAGTAGAGTGTGTGTGTGTGTTGGGAGGAGCGGGGGAGAGTTAATATTAACCCCTCAGGCGTTTCTCTCACCATGGGGCCTTAGAAGGACATTAATCAAACACTTCAAAATGCAGATGTACTCACTCACTCAGAAACACACAAGACACAATCTACTCATGAACATAGGCCAACAGTTTCCCCCTCATCCGGTGGTTTAGACCCTTGATCTCTTCATTTTTTCCACTTTTCTTTGTTTTTAATAGTTTTCTCTGTCCCCTGAGCTTGTCGCATATACAACGCGTCTCTCTTTCACACTGTCTGTCTACTTTGTTGTCTCTCCGCCTTGACGCACTAGCATTTACTGTGTTAAAGCAACTACTAAGGCTTGATTGTGTGCTAATTGTCTTGCTTTTTATCTATTTAGATGGGAGTGAAATGGTGGCAAAGTCTTTCAGGAAGTGAGTGAAGGGAAAACTATAGTGAGAGAGTTGTTTTCTAGTCCCACTTTGATTTCTGAACAAGAAATATCCGCCTGTCTCTGAATCTAATTACAGTAGATAGCTTCTCTGGTTGTCTTAAAGTCCTCAGCAGATATATGCATTTTAAGATGGTGTAATCTAATAAACTCTAAGGTAATAAGGTTAAAACGTGCTGTTATGGATATTGAATTTTTTCCAATCTCTGGATTAGATTTGTTTTTGTCTCCTCTTCTCCTGAAAGTAGGACCATGCAGTGAGCACACAGGGATCTTAGTTCCAGAAAGTGTTCACACAATCAAGTGTTCTTTCAGCTCTGTAGAAGTGCTACCTTTGCTTTGTTCACTGCTGTGTTCACTTACCATACAGAAAAGTACACAATATGAAATTAACAACACATTGGTGTATATTCTCTTTGGGTGTATGCCTATGAGAAGGACACTTAACACTATTACAGAATAACAGGTGATGTAGATACAAGGTTCAAAGAATGTGACACAGTTGTACTTGTTCTGTTGTTTTAATGGCTTTCAGGTTTCATTTGCATATACTTTGCATGAGTAAATGCATGTGCATCTGTCTATCTTTATGCGTGAGTGTGTATCTCTTCACACCTGGTAGCTCAGAGATGCCTTGATTCTTCACAGATGAAGTTTCAGAATACTCTCCCTGTTTCTCTCCCTCCGTCAGCCTTGTTCTTTTTCTCTCTCTCACTTCCCTCTCAACAAAGTACTTTAAAGGTCAGTGTCTCACTGCTAAAGCTAAAGGATTAGTTTGGTTTCTGTCTACCCCTTCTCTGCTTTTTATCTTCGTCTTTTCAGTTTGCTTCCTTGTCTCATCTTCTGTCTCACTCGTCCTGCATCACTTTTTTTGTTTTTCTTTCTGTCTCCGCCTCTCCTTCTTTGGGTGTGTATCTTCACTCATTGTTTTTCATTGGGGGGTTGTTGGAAGGAGAAATTGCCTGTCATGGCCACAATCAGGGGAGATTACACTTAGGACAGGCGGTGATTGTTTTCAATGGTATTGTATTGAATTCAATGCAGTTTTGAATGGCATGGACTTGTTGGGAGTGGATTAGAGAGAATGGAATAGTCTGGAATGAGAAGAATTGAATTGGGCTCCTAAAGGATGTAGTGTGTAGTCTTTGGCCAGATTGAACATTAGACTTGGAGTAGGTTGAGCATTATTATTTGTGAGTCAGAATGTTATGTCCCTCTCCAAAAAACCGTTGAAAATGATGATTAGATATGAATATCAGACTGATACCTCTCTGCCGTTTTGATCCGCATTGTCGACCTGCAGACTTTAATGAAAGAGTTTGGACAAAGACACAAGTTCCACTGCTCTAAAAACATTACATCACCTTCTCTCCCTCCCTCTCATCTTTCCTGCCTGTTTTCTTTCTTTCAAACCCCCTGCCCTCCCCTGTGCCTCTTTTATCCCTCTCTCTAACTCTTTCTTTCTTTCTTAAACTATGACATCACCTGGTGTGAGACGTAGTAGCAGCCCTTATGGTGGCCTCTAGGTGGCAACCTTGGCTCATGGGAAGTGCTTGACTGCATCTCTGCAATATCAGGATGAGGTCATCCTTCTGAAATACTCTGTTTTCTCATTCATAGTTTAAAAAGTTGTAACTTTCAGTCCTTGAAGACTACACATGATCCTATGTGATCATTAATATTAATAAAATGAGGCCAGCTCTTTGTTAACACTGGTTTTAACCTGAAATCAGTATAATGTAAGACACCATGTAGACCTAACAAGAGCCTTGTTGATTAAAGGTTTAATATAAAGTGGTTGTACATTGTTTGGATGAGAGGGGCCACTCCTCATTCTTCTGTTGAAGAGCACCGTGGCATATTTTCTTTTTTACATATTATAAATGAGACAAGTATATTTTTCACACATCAAATGTTTAAACTCTTGGTGCTGGGCAGTTGAGGTGTTAGATAAGGCCAGTTTATTTATTTAGTCATGAAATATAACAAATATTGAGTGATTTGGAAGAATCTGAAGACAAAATGTCTCCCCTTTCCCCTCTTCAGTTTTTGTCTTGTCCTTTTTTACAATCTGTGTCACCTGCCCTCTGCTTTCATTGTCTCCACACTTGTTATACTGCCTGCACTTGTTCAGTCTGGCTCCTTCTGAGTTGTTGTTCCTCTGTACAACCTAAGAGGGCACTGTTTACCCATGATAGTACACTAATACAAATGAACCACATTTGAGCAGCAGAGCAATGTGCCAAATAGTGACTTCATAGAAAGGCGTGTACACTCACACATGGACGCGCACACTCTCTCTCTCACTCTCTCACTCACACACACACACACACACACACACACACACTTCATGGAAAGTCACACCAGGATATTTTGATTGTTTTTGGCTGTTCCCCTCCCAATCCCCTCTCTGCCAGTCAGCCGCACACACAGCACTTCAGTTGTGATTTTACATACCGGTTAGGCAAAATTACTCCCTAGTACACAATGTCAGCCAAATCAGGCGTTCTCAGTTCCTGGTTTGGACACAGACGGTTGGTGGATATGAGCTTCAGAGAGAGGGTGTGAGCTGTTTTGATAAAATGGTACAAGGACTTTAGTGATCAGCAGGTATTACAGGTGTTGCTGTGGATAGAAAATACCTGTGGCGACATTTTGATTGATATGAAATGCGTTATTGATTTTGAAAGAAGGCTAGATGAATTAGCAATGTTATATTATGCTTTTATTGCTAAATGCATTTTGTTTGTATTTGAAATTAAGCACTTAATGCTGTATGCATGTTATATGGCAGTAAAAAAAACATGGCTATTTGCTAATTTAATATATACATTCATTGGCATATACATGCGACTGGCATAAAAGGAATGTTACATTTGCATTACATGAATTTATCTTTTTCCCATTTACATTTTCCAGGATATAAAAAATTGACAATATTTAGAAATTCAGGCTGAAACATTGTCGATTTGTTTTGATTCAGCTCATACTGCATTTGTGTTACAAGTGCTGCCGCTACTCTGTGATTGTATTACATCACTGTAGAGTATTCTCACTCTGTGTGTGTACCTCGCATACATGCCGTCTCATTCATAAAACGGAGTGTGTGAGGATCTTCTGATTGGCCAACTGTGTGCTACGCAGCATTACACGCCGCAATGTTATAGCCAATGAAAACTTACAATGTTCTCTCTGACTCCACCTCCGCACACACAGCCAGCTCACACACACACACACACACACACACACACACACACACACACACACACACATTTGCTCTTCTCACACACAGTTGCAGACATGGTTGAAATTAATATTGTACAGGGGAAGTGTGTGACAGACAGTGCGGTTTTTGACAGCCGTCAGTCTGCATTTTGACATATCACCTGGTGTGCGTACACGTGTGAGAAACACAGCGCTCGCTCCGTCTTCTCTCAACTGTGTGTCAGACAGTCCCACTTTGCTGATTGAGAGAGGGAAAAGAGTGAAGGGGGAAGCGATGTAAGGAGAGATCAGGGGAAGAGTCAGCGGGGAAGGGGGGAGTGTGCTGTGATGAAGGGTACAGCAGACGGAGACAGATGCACTTGAAGCCAAAATCAGCCGCAGCGATGGTCGGGAAAAGGGAGGCGAACAAGAAGGGCAATACACTGCCAGGGAAAACAAAACAAAGCAAGATATGGATAGATGGAGGAATAATGTAGTGGAGAAAAGTGAAGAGGGTAGTGGTTTGGGGAATGACAGATGACAAGAGAGACGTAAGGAAAGAGAAAATCAATTAGCAGCAATGGATATGGATATAAATCAAGTGAAATAGTTGTGAGAAAAATAACAATTACAAACTAAACTAGAAACTACACCTACATGGGACTAGAAATTGAGCAGAAGTGTGAATTTCAGGAAATACATTTTCATCACTGTATGCATTGAATATGTTAAATATGATACCCTCCATTTCAGAGCAGACATATGACAGGTAGACAGGCAGTTAATATGTAAATATGGATATGTAAATATTAGTATGGCAACATAAGGGTCAAACAGTTTTGAATATTAAAGTTGTCATTTGGCAAAACAGGTGTTGGCCTTTGTATCTGGATTTTGCCATCACACAAAACACAAGAACTACTTCAATTACATTTGTGTTTTACTATCTTTATAATACTTATAGGTATAGGTATAGGTTAAGAATAGTTCAGTAGTTGTTACATTGACACTGGTAACTAATGATTGCAACTGCAGTGCTGAGCTCATACATCAGTAATTCATTTTGTATTTATGTATGTGTGGCTTTAACAGAGCAATACTGTTAAAATGATAATGGGATAGCCCTTTCCCATCTCTGTAAAACACACACACACACACACACACACACACACACACACACATGTGCACAGGGCTTGGGATCACTCTAATCTCCTGGCCTCTAAATGGTTACACTTGACTGCCTAGACTCATGGGTCCATTTGTTGGACTTTAAATGAATTCAAAGCCTTGGACAAGCCGTGTGTGTGTGTGTGTGTGTGTGTGTGTGTGTGTGTGTGTGTGTGTGTGTGTGTGTGT
>JAVQJD010067112.1:0-49428 GCA_036023655.1 Nannoperca australis
TGGGTCTTTGTGTGTGTGGAAGTTGGTCTCGACCGGCTCCATGTGATTGAGTGCCCTGAGATAACTTTGTTATGATATGGCGCTATATAAATAAAATTGAATTGAATTGAATTGAACTACAGGAGATAAATGTGTTTCTGTAAGCTCAAGGAAATTAGTGTGATCTTCAAGGCATCAGATATTGGATTTCTGCTCTACTGTTGGGGCTCATATCGCCTGGCTGGCAAGGACAGGAGTACAAGTAATAGTTACTCACTATTATGTGGTACATCAAACACCAAGGACTTGACAAAATTCTAGAAAAGTTGCCTAGTGTTATGTTAAGATTGCTGCAGCTTTACATCTCCAGTAGCAATTCTTAACTCTTAATTATTTGAGGGGAGCGCAATCATCCACAACTTTATGTACAAGTAAATGTTTGTTTTGCTATAGCTCTTGCTATTAAAACTTAGCGTGCTGATAACGTGAGCAAACATGGCTCATCAACAAGAAACCAAAAGAACAGGTCTGCAGAAAATGGAACTGATTCTGTAGTGGAAAACAACCATATCAGATTCAGCAGCAAAGTGCACACGTATGCTGACCTTAAGAGATTAAAAGCACTCTAGACAGAACAACCAGGAGCGGCTTTCTCTGAGGCAAAACGAAAGTAAACATTGAAACTGTGTCTACACATTCGACAATGAAGAGAAAGTTTCAGCAGATGGCTAAAAATCTCCAGACTCTCCCTGATTATTGAACCCACTCTCTTATGACTTGCAGGTCAGTTTATACCCACAAAAAAGTCTGTGTTACTCTTTTGAACTGTATTCCAGAAATCAATCCTGGGTGTGGGTGCCGAAGTGACACTTTCATCTGTGTTGAATCGGTAACCTCTTCTCAGATGACAGCACGGCCACTGCCTCTCTTTTGACACGTACTCTGCATGGCAGGAGTGGCCATGCCTCAGCCTCTATCTTCCTCTATCTTCCTCTGCCTTGTGCTTATCAGAGTGAGGCATTGTGATGAACTCAGTACAGTCATGTATACAAAGTGGGAATAGGGAGTTGGCTTGAAGGTGGGGGAGAGAAAAACACAGAGGAATATGAAGTTCTCTCTAGAGACTGAAGAGGGGAGAAAGAAAGTGTAGAGCCGAGCGAAGAGAGTGAAGTACCACGTCTCTAATAACAGAGCACGGCGAGCATCCTCAGCGCTGTCGTTATCAAGGGAATAGTAAATGAGAGGCTTCTCAGAGTGGAGACTGATTGAGTGCGTCATCTTCATTCTCTTCTCACCCCCTACCTTACGGCCCTGCCCCCTCAGTCTGATCCACTCTTTTCATTCTCACATCTCATTCTCTCGTGATGTCTACTCTGGCTTCACTCTGAGATAGCTCTCATCGCTCTGTGATGTCTTGCTAATGATTGTGTTCTTTTTCCTGCTCGTGGAAAGTGGAGCTAGTTATCTTCTGAGCAAAAGGGTTCTTGTGTGTGCATGTCTTTTGCACGGTAATGCACGTAATGTGTGGGAAAAGAGGTGTGTGTACTTTACATTTTTGCACTTTCCTGGTGATGAGGTTATTTACAGAACATGGCCTAACCTCAAACCATAAACTTTGTTTCTGTGTAGACACACTGTGTATTGTGTGTGAGTCTGAGAGAAAAATAATGTATTTTATCTGTAAATTGTAAATCTGAATATCGTTCAAATAGATAATGTAATTAAGTCTACATAAATTACAGGGACTATAGGGTTAGGGTTTGCTGGGCTACTGCAAAAGCCAACATATTTCAAACAGTTTGATCAATCGAGCAGATTTAATGCCACAATCTAAAAACATGATATCTAAATTAAAGAAATGCGTCTAAATAATACAGGCCTGTATCAACACTGCACCTGTAAAACTGCCTCGGCCTCTAAAGGAACAGTGCTATAAATGAAAATACTGGACCTGAGCGTAATTACCAATCCCTGGTCCTGCAACATGGACAGGTACCTGTGAGGCACTCATATGATTGGGAACTTTTTGCTGAAACAGTAACAGTTGTTTTATGTGCTGCACACACACACACACACACACACACACACACACACACACACACACACACACACTCACACACACACAAGCAGAATGGAACAGTAGCAATTTCAGCTCCATGCTCAAATCATTCTGTAATCATTCTGCTCCAGGCCACTCCAGGTTTTCTATTTTCCACTTCTCTGTCGTTCTCTACTCACAGTGAGAGGAAACCCGCTTTAGTTCAATCCTTTGCAATTATGATAAATGCCGCCCCGCAAAGGGGCGTGATGGCATACAAAGTCAATAGAAAGATGTGAACAGAGGTGTGCAGACGGTGATTCGCTCTAGGTGTTGAAGACGCATTGGGCTTGGGTTGAATATGTTTCAACTTGAGCAAAGACATTTCTTATCTCCACTTTCTTAATGTACAGAGATAATCGCAAATACAGTGGGCCTGGAGGAAAATAAGAGAAACAACTGGAGTTCCTAGAATTGCAACCTGTGAAATACCAAAACTAAATATGTTGTCTCATTGCTGAGCTACACAGAAATATCATGAGTTTCTAAAGCAAAATGTTTTATTGATTTTTCAAGCATTTTTTTAGGCATTATTATGCCTATGCCTTATGCACAGCCTATGGGATCAATTCATAACCTCACAATTACATACATTGGGGGAATTTAGCGCCTACATCCCAGAAACAGAAACACAGTCTGTCTTTTGAATGTATTAACTGTACTGTTTCACTGTACTACAGCCCACGAAACGCCAAATAAAACCCCCCAAACTTCTGAAATCTGTGTCAATTACATCTTTTTTGCATAATGAATTCACTGAGCAAGTGCATTCCCAAGACATTCTTTTTCTCCCTATATTTAGCTCTTTATCTCAGAGATAGAGTCTTTCTATAGCAGATTACTTGACGCCTGATTTAGAGCTCTTAAGCTATTTTGTGCTTTTCAAAATAAAGTTAATTGAGAGCATTTGTGTTAAGTAACAGACATTTTATTAGTCATGTGGCCTTAATCTACCCATTCTGTTTTATTCAAGGGACCACTTGTTTGCTCCCTGTACCCTTCTGGATTTCAATCTTTGTCATTTCGCAGCGCAGTTCCATTAATAAAGACTAAAGCCATAGGCCCGTGCTGTAGCTGATGCTCTGATGATTAATGAGGACCGAGCTTTAGCCTCAGTGGTGGTATCTGTTGAATTAGGCTCTGATTATGCCTGGCTGGGTCACACATGACAAATGGCCTAATTCATCCTTCCTTGAGCCAAAGCATGTTGAATCTGTGTATGATCGGATGTCTATTAAAAGAGCTGGCATATATTATGTACTTATGTATGCGTGTTTACATCAATTTCCACAACAAATATTTCCTCCCTGTAATTTCATTGCCTTGATGATGGCTCCTTTGCCCCATGGGGCTGCACCATTTCTCCATAATTAAGATTTCACCATTAAAATATGGGATTATCATGGCGATATTTCACAATAACATATTTCCCCATCCCTGAGGGCTGTTTTTTTTCCATTAGGTCTTCATGAAATGGCTTTTTGTTTACTCATTATTGTTTGGTTTTCATAGCTGGATTGTAATTTGTTAGCCTGAGTAGGAGGAAAGAGGCAAGAGCTGTTGGTATGACACTGTGTAGGAGATTATTGTCATGCCCTCTGACCTCAAAGACGGGCTCAGGAAATTGATGTATGAGAAATATAATGTACAGGAAGGTACATCTGCAAAGTGACTGATCTTTGTCACTACATAAGGAGTGATAATGGGACTTTCACTGGCACACTGGTTCACTGGATTGACTGGATATCTGAGGCTCTGACTGCTGTTTGACTGACAAACTAACTGTCTGGACACCTCAATGCATGGAGGCCAGTGGAGGCTGGGTGTGTGTTCAACTGTCTGTGTGTATTTAACTGTTTTTTACAACTTATGTGTTAAATGGAGTGATGCCAGCGAGCTAGTTCAGGCAGTCAACTCTAGCTGCACTGCTACACACGTTATATATCTCCCTCTCCACAACCATCTACCCAACGCACCATCCCAATTTGGCGGCCTTTTTAAACTGTAAAGAAATTCCCATCTCTCCCTCTGCATCCACCTGCAGGCTCTGGCTAGGGGCTAAAAGATATTTGCTCATCACTCCCCAATATCTCTATGTAAACATCTGCGGGGAGTGATGATGAGGAGCCTTGACGCCAAACATTTTTAACGTGAGTTGTCTGACTTGATTATGGTTAAGGTGCAATTATTCATTGCAAATCTAAATTCTAGGTCTCCCAAACACCGTTCTCTTCCATGAAAGTCAGACATGCTGCATGTCCATCCACCAGCACAAACTACACACCCTTACTTTCTGCCTTGCTACTTAAAAAGCACAATTCTTTCTGCATTAGCACTGAATGCGGAAATCGTCCAATATGGATGTAATTCCTAGGATACCGGGATGAGGTTGCAGCCTTGCCAAGGTGAAGCCCGTATGAATGAGTGTTGGTTTTGGTATGACTGGATGATAACTCAAAATTGGCGTTAAGCAACTTTTAGTAGAATCATATTATCACTAGATCATATAGTGTTGTCATTTTACGAAAAAAGATTTATTTAAAATAAGAGGTTAAAAAAAATGTTGTAAAATGTTTGTTTTGTTTGTACAAAGAGTTTTATCTCTAATCCTTTAACAGTGGAACAGTGTTTTGAATGCGATATGTTGTGTGATTTAGCAGATTTGTCATTGTGATAATTTATACTGATGTCATGTCTGTTGTGTTACAGTATGTTAAGCTACGGTTCATGCTTCCTGCTTAACTTCCAAACCGACAGAAAATATTACTGTTTCATTATCCAATGATCGCCCACTCTCGGGCATGTTGACTTGTCATTTTGGCTTTGCTAGTCACCATTCTGCTCCATTTCCTTAGCTGCAATCACACTGTCAGTGTCTGAGATGGTGTTAAGCTGTGGCTCATTGCACCATGGCTGCGCTTGCTGGGCACGAGCCACGTAGAAGCAGTGGCCATGCTCTTCAGGCTGGAGTGAGGCTGGAGCAGGGTGGAACGAGGCACTATGGAGAGCAGTGGCAGTGAAAGGATCCTTTGCAGCTCCTAACCCTGTATTTTTCCACTCAGGCGAGCTTGTTGTTTACTGCTCAGCAATGGCAGCATGGTTCTCTGTGTCTGGGCTAATTTGTCACCCCATAAAAACAGGACAGCACTGGTATACACAGTGTGGGAGTCAGTGAGCTTGTAATGTTCTAGCAAGGATGGGGAAGATAAGAAGGAGATGGTGAAATGGTGAAAGAGGGGGCATCTGTGAATAACAGTGTTGAGCAACAAAAGAGAGAAAAGAGAAGAAGATGTATGCCAAAGACAGATGCAGAATAAGTAGGATAGAAGGAGAAAAGGTAAAAAAAAACGATAAAGTGAATGGATTTCAGCTTATCAGGCTTAGTGGAAGAATTGTAAAGGCAGGGAACATTTGTATGTTTGTGTGTATGCGTGTGTTTTAGGATGAAGGGGTGGCTCTTCTTCTTTCATCTTCCTCTCTGTTGTAGTATTTAAGAGTAAGCTTGTTTGCTTTTCTGAGGGTCCGTTGCTCATTAGAGGGCTCTGCAGACTCCTCTAACAGTGAGCGCTCAGCTGACCCGGGGACCGCCTGTGTGACAGTTCATTCCAAAATATGCTGCTGTCACACTGTGATGAAATCGCCGTAACGATGATATGGGACCGCATAAACATATCAAAATCCAAAATATTTTATTATTGTTATCCTGCTTCCATTTTTCTCTCTTTTTGCTGCAGTATGTTTTTAACTTTTATTTTCCCAATCTCCTTCTCTCCCATGTGCTTGGGTCAGTAATGAGCTGGCTTGGTTTCCTTTTCCCGCCACAGGCATATTTTTCTTCCCATCTCCATCATCCTCCCATACCCCACTCCCTCATCTGCTGTGTTGTTTTTTCTCTCTCAATGCCTCTTCTCCCCCAAGGACTCTCCAGGTTGCTTTTTCTCTGTTTTTCTCTTATCCTCTGCATTCACGTTCTTGCTTTCCCTCAGTTTTAAAGTAACTTTAATTATATTCCCATGGTACTGGAGAATCCAACATACTACACTACTGTGGGAGGCTTACCGAAGTTGCTCACATTCGGCCAATGTGGTCCTCATCTGTCTTAAAGGTGTGAAAAATGTATGAGCACTTGTATCATTGCCCTCAGGCTAAACATAGACAGCATCACCCAGGGCTCTGTGGTAGAATGTTTAAATGAGAGGCATTCCCTTATGCTTGATGTATAACAAGGAAGCACACATGTAAGCATGCTGCAGTATAGAAAGTGGCTGATTTAAGGAAGAAAAAAGCAGGCCATGAAGACCTTTGGCATTGAGGTTGTGTCTGAATAAATGCGGCATGCTAATAATTCATACAGTTAAGAAAAATGCACTACACATGAATTGGATCTGTCAGGATTGGCAAGTTGTGTTTGACCGTTGAAACAAACTCTTTGAACGAAAAAGACAATGGGTTTATGGCCAAGTTGTTCCTGAGTCCAGTATTTCCTGTACTCCTACCTTATGGATCTCCTGTGGTTGATGGGTTTTAGAGTTCAGCGTATCAGGCATTTTGGTGCATGCATGACTACCATGAAAACAACAAAACCTTTAGATGAAAAACAGTTTCTGTATGCGATGTGTTCGTGGACAAGCTCTGACTGTTGTCTTTTGGCCTTATTTGATAATAACCGAGAACAAGCCTCCTCTTTGCAGCCAGTAAAAAATGACTGCTTTAAAAGGAATACAACAAAATAGATAGATGGAGAACATGCAGGAAAAATAAGAGCAAATGACATGAGGGAGATAAAGTTGGAGAATTGAAGACGCAAGGGAGGATTTCCATTAATCAATTCTTGCTCTTTTAACAATTGGGGTGAAGTGGCGAGTAGCTGCGGATTTACAGAGATACTGTCGGTTAGACCCCCTCCTGCTAATTGAAACAAGAGATGGGTAAAAGCTACAAGAGGGATAAGGAGCTGCTGTTATAATTCATGCCTCTTCACCCCAATCAAACTTAAGCTCTCCTTTTGCTGTCACACCCCAAAGAAGATTCTCACAAATCCTTTTTGTTTCCCAGCCTGATTCTAGCAGTATTAGTTTGAAGTGACCCTGAGAAGTGCTCACTCGAGAGAGGAGTTTGTACAAGTGGCACACTGTGTGATTAAAACGTTGCTTCCATGGTATTTTTGGTACAGGTGAATTCATCTGCATGGAGGAAGTGCCCGCAGTCAAAGAATTAGGGACCGTATTGTGTTGATTTGATAAAGGGGTCAGGTGAGCTAGCTGCTTTTGTTCAGCATGCGGTGCAGAGGAAAGAATCCCTTACTGATTAACATTGTTATTCATTCATGAGATGGAGCCCTGCGAAGCAGATTCGTTTGTCTTAGATACATTTAACAAGGGTGTGTGGGGGGAGGGGGGAGCAACACAAATCTCTGAGAAACAATTGAATAATTATGCCTCCTCAGCTCGAACCGGGCAGACAGTTCTAAGGCCGTCTGCACCTTTTGTTTAATTATCACGTTTTATTATGGCAGCTTAAAGATTTAGGGATTTTAATTCGTCACAAGACTGAGTACCAGTCAGACACTCAACAGGTCTAGAGGCATGTCAGTACATGCAAAATTAACACAAAATAATAAGTACTTTGTTCCCAGACAATTCCGCTAAAAGTTTGCCTCAGTGGAAAAAGACAAGAGATAAGTAAAAGACAAGAGGACACATCAGTGAAACATATGTAAGCATCATCAATGTCCACAATAAGTGCACATATCCAGTTAACAGATGCACTGTAAATGTCAAATGATCAATCCTCGGATTTATTACAGCCTGTAATTTTTACTAATGCATTTAAAACACTTTGAAAGTCTGTTATATTCATTTTATAAAGTCTGATGTTTTTGTAGTGTTTTATCTAAGCAAAACTCCATGACTGTTCTTAACATTTCATCTCAACATTTAACTGTCAATCAAAATGAGGATTCTGAAATGATACAATTATATAAACTATAACATTATTGCCCAGGCTGACATTTTTATGAGCGAGATTATGCTTCTACTCAGCTCATCAAACACCTGCATTGAGCGCCTTAGATTAGTATACATGTTTCCCCTCACCAATGGATTAAAAGAGTCAAACAGTGGCTGTGAAAATGTCATTGCAATTTCAGTCATCAGATCCTCAGCAGCCTCAGCACTCTTTTTTTATGTCACTTAACTGTCTCCTCTTCTCAGCATTTCAAATCCAAACAGACTATTCCAAACAAATCCATAGACGTCCTGTTTTGTCTGCTTCCCCCGGAGTTAAATAAACACTTGATAATAGATGGTCACCAAGCCCTGGACCGAAGAGCTGTGTTTGTGGCAGGAGAATGTACACACGGACTCCTTGGGATGGGGAGGGAAGTGGGAAGTTACACTGGCGGTTTTTGTTCTGTTTTGTTTGGATGACGCCAGCATCGTCCATTTCAGTTATTTTAACTGCCTTCGAGGTTCATTTCACTGGAGAACACTACCTGCTTTGTCTAAAACCTTTAATGTTTTACCACACCATTGCAATATAGTACAATACTATCTCTGTTGGTGAATACAATACAATGAATATAAAATATAGGTAAAAAAAAGTATTCCACCTAATGTTCTTTGTAATAAAGTTCTTCCTATATTCAGTACTTCACGTTTCAATAGTAAAAGTTTCGATATGTTATATTAAATATATCATGATCTTTAGAATCCATACCAGTGGGGATGCTAAATCTATCCAGCCTATAATGATAGCTACTGTAACCTGAGGCTTATTTGGAGTTGGATATTACCCTACTGGGTCAATGAGATGCATTGCCATGTATTTGCAGGGCTTGGCACCTGTCCTGTCTGGGTGTATTTTGTGGTGCTGCTGCCCCAGCCAGCCCTCCTTAATGAGAGCAGAGGAACAACAGAAGCAGATGGAATTGCCTGTGGGATTGTGGGAAGACTCCGGAATGGCTAGGACTACACTTGTGGGAGGAAGCTAGAGCCATGTGGTGGCGTGCCTACTCTGCCCTCTGGTCATCTCTGCTAGTCCTGCTTGGTGGTCATCCAGGCGTGCACTGGCCTGCCAATTAAAGATGGGCCCACAGTCAACCCTGAAGGTTCCTCTGAGCCCACAGGCCTCTCTCTTCCTTCCTTCTTTTTTTCTCTCCTTTTTCTTCATATCACTCTCCAGCCAACACCCTGCCGCACATTCTGCTTTGTTCTTGCTTTCTAACTCAAGGGGACTCACTGTGCAGAATTCATTAGGCTGTTTTCCCATCTTTCCTCCTCAGCCAGATAACTCACCTCCAGTGAGGTGGCAGGTGCCAGTCCCATGGTCTGTTCCACCATGTTATATGACAATGGCAAAACCCTCTTTGGCTTTGACACGCTTGCAGTACTGCATTAAAAGCAGAATTAAGATGCAGATGAGGATGCACTGAAGATGTTCTCACTTGCTCCTCAGCATTAAGACCCCACATATGTGCTTTCAGGAGTAGTTTTCCCAGAGATGGCTCAGAAATCTTCACCCTGGGATTTAAGCAGTCAATTCCAGAGGTCACAGGTCACAGGTCTGGCTGGCTTTGTGTAAGCTGATAACTAATGACAAAGAGATAGACATAGAAAGAGAGAAGAGAAATCAGAACAGTACAGTAGTTGGGCTGTCAGCAGAGCAGTGAAAACAGCTGACTGAGGAAGAATAGGTGGGATCACAGGGATTAGGGAGGCTTGTTAGCAAGCTCTAGAAGCCAGACCTCACCATCAACCACCAGCCTTAAAACCATGGTCATTTACATTGTCCTGTCACACTAAATGATGAAGATGTGTGTTTGAGTAACTGTTGCCGAATCTAAATTAAAAAACTCCTTCTCCTCTCGATCACCTCTTTCTGTAAACTGAAGCAGGGTTGCGTTCTACTTCTCAAAAATGTCCACAGAGACCTCGAATGGCAGGGAGACTCTCTGACTTCCATATGGAGTGGACAGATGTGAAGAACACATCAAGCACGCACATTTTTGATTTGAGGGCGGCGTTTCCTCGGATCCTCCAGGAGACCTTGCAGCTCTGTGTCTGATGGAATCGTCCACATTCCAAATTTCTGCAGTGCCTTTTCATTCTGATGGCATGCTGCTTTTTCCCACTTCCTTTTTTCTTTTTCTTTTTTAAGCCACGGACTATGGCCTGAGTGTTTGGTTCTGGCAGTCCAGGTATTGAAAAGTCCTAATGCTTCAACGGGTGAACAAAATGGTGTGTTTTGTAAGAGTATGCTGAATTTTGCAGCCAATCAATGCAGTACTGAATAAAACTGTCCACAGTGATTCAGCTCCATTTTAGGGTCAGTTATATTGATGTAGTCCTCCCTATCTAACCTTTTTTTAAATTAGGATTTACAGTATTAGTCTTGAGCAGTAGGAAAACAGTTGATTCACTGTAAGCCTGTGGGCTGAACAAGTGGTGCCTGTTGTTTTGCTCAGTGATCATATCCCAGAACATTTTCTTAATTTCAATCACACAACTTTCATTTTATTGCACAAAATGTAAGGATGTGATTTTCTATATCTAATAACAGTAATGATCTAAAGCTTCCATTTGGAAATGCTTATTTATCGTTTTGCAGTTGTTAAAAAAAATATATTTTCTCCTAATGAATGTAACATATTAACTCTAACGTAGAAGTTGAGACAGAAGAAGCAGCTTCTCTGTGTGTGATTGTCATTTATACAGATTTCTCACTAAATCAGTTGCAATACACTGTTGGTCAGCCATTCTCAACAACACTAGTGGGCTGCAGAATGCCAAATCGTTAGATAGCTTTTATTTTTTTTATACATTTGTCTTTGCATAATTTTAATGACCAGTTACGTTTGAATATCACCAGCCAATCACGACACATCATCAGGTAGAGACAAACTTGTTTGGCCACTCTTAGCTAGCTGATGTTCCCTCGGATGCAGGGACACAAAATGGATTGTTTTTTTAAATGATGTGGGGAGATATAGAAGCACGAGAGAACACACCCCTATATCTCTGTGATCTGAGTATTCGAGTGAGACCTTTTGATATGTCACATATGTCTCAGTGGAATTGCCTTGAATCAAACAACGTTTCATAATTTGTGAAACAGTGGCAGTGGGTTGGATTGTCAATACGTTTTAGTCAGAACAAGCAAAGGCCAGTCTAAAACGGACAGACCACAAACACAAAACACATCCTTTTTGAATGATTTAAACTTCTATTTGTAAACCTGATCAAACAGGCTTGTTTGGTCAAACAATAGTTTCTGAATTTATGAATAGCTACATTTTGGGATTCACATCTGTCAAACAGGCTTTCTTTTGTCTATACATTGACTTTTAAAAGCACCCACAATGCTTTGGCACTTGATTAGAAATCATTATCTCAAACATTAATATTCCATTAAGTTTGATATGGAAATTATATTCATTGCCTACTATAATTTTTAATTTTAGTTTCAAATTCAGTGTAGAATTGTATGCATTTAAGGCTCTTTTCTAAATTCACTTGGGCACAACATGTGGGAGCAGAAACTTGTTTTGAAAGTGAGATTTTTCTCTGGAGAGCATCTGAAGATCAGGCCTTTGGTGCGATCTGCTCCCATTGTGCTTAGCACTCCAGAAGTTTCCCCTCACAAGGCAAAGATGCATCTTAAACTGGAGCACATATTTGTTTATGGATGAGGGGCCCAACATCATAGAGCAGCCTCTTACCCAATCAGAAAGTTCCTCGGCTTTCCTCCTCCATCAAAAGTTCCTGTCATCTTAACATGGCGCGTCTCTGTCTCCTGCAGCACTGTTGCTATGGTTAGAACTGGTGTTTTGGTTCTAGTGTCACAGAAAATTACTCACAATGTCTTAAACAGAGTGAGATATCAGCAGAAAGCATCTGTGCGAGTTGTCACAAAAGCAACAGAGATTGTTTCATCACAACGTAGCTGACAAACATTTTGAGATCTTATCCAAAGTGTCAAGAGGATAAATTAAAATGAATGAATAACAAGCTCATGGAAACAGATGCTGCCATTTTTAGGCCATATAACGGGTCTCTAGATAATTTCTTTCCAACCACATGGAGAATCTAAACATCTGCCTTACATCTGCATAACCCTTTCTTTTGTAAAGCCATCAATCAGTATAGTGAAACCGGCTGTTCAAGAGTATGGAAACAGGTTATGGTCCCTTGAATATGACATTACTAGATTGAAAGCAACACCTGTACTCTTTCACACTTCAGTTATGGCAAACAGAAATACCTGTATGTGTTTGTGTTAATGTATTAAATACACTGTGTGTATGTGTATGCATGTGGTAACATGAATCACACAGGGATGCTGGGATAGAGCATCATGCAGCAGTGACTGGATATTTGCTGCAGCTTAAGACACATCGAATGTAAGGGAAATCAATATAGTTGAGCTTTCAGACCTCTGTGGTAGGTCATGCCCCTACAGATTACACTCGGCTCCTTCAGTGTTGTCCCAATAGCTGGCAGGATTTGTACACACAGACTGAGATGCATTAGAGGAGGATTGGGGGTGGGGGGAGTTGCAGGTTTGGCAGGTCTGGATTGCACCTGGTGGGCTGTGCAAGTGGCAGGGGAAGTGTTGAGGTTTAGGAAGGGTCCTCCAGCTCAATACTGTTTAATTAAAATACAAACAAGATTATTCCACTGAAGACTAAACAAGATTGAATTTAATCCTGTAAATAATAAGAGGCAGAATTTGCAACATATTATTAGGAGGGTAGAGGGGTGATTGGAGGCCTGAGCTTGGGAGACAGAGGGTAAGACAGTGGAAACAAATAACTATATAATATATTAAAATGAGGAGAATGCATATCAACCCTCAATTCTCAAAAGATTTCCCCAGAAATTCTCAATCTCATTAGTGGAGACAGGGACACTTGAATAGCATTATAATATATGGCTGTACCAATTGAAACCACAAGGGGCGACATGATTTGACAGGCCTTTGACAGGCAGAATGGTGAGTGTTAGATTTTTTCTCTACAAGTTTTGATGCTTGTGAGTGTTGTGCAAATATTTGTTGAAGCAACTTCATGAGTCAAAGCAATAATGTTCATGAAAGGGATGCAATGAATACCCTGCTGTGCTTGAATGAAGACCTTTTATCTCCAAATTGTTACTTTAGGCAGGAGCTAAGAAAAGACTGAAGGAAAACTATGAAAACACCTCATTCTAACTTGGCCAAAATGCAAGTTTGTAAGTGGCTCATAAACTCGAGGGTCGTAAAGTTTGTGTCCACTCATGAGGGGCACATAATCCTTAAACTGAAGCTAATAAATGACAGTCACCTAAAGTTATAGTTACATGCAGTCACATTTTATTCTAACCTCTTCCATCTTTTTACTTTAAACCAACGTTTCCCTTTTGCCCCTTAACCAGAACATAACATTAACCAGACATTAAAATACATTTTTATGTTTTTGGTAAAAACTAATTACATGGTGGTAAATGAGTCTAGACCCACCTTTAGTCTTTGGTTTTGCCACACTTTGGAGTCTTAACCCTCCTATGGTGTTCGGCTCAAATCTGACCGATTTACAACTTCATAAAGTCATAAAAAAGAAATGTTTTCTCTGATTGCCTCAAGGCCTTATGGTATCCTCCACTTTGAACATATACAATTGCTTTCTAATTTACTTTCTAACACCTGAGGTGTTCCCGGTCAAAAATGACAAAACGGCATAGGAAATGAATGGGTAATACTAGATTATGTCCGTCCATTAGCTGGAAAACATCCCCATGCACACCCAGAAATCCACATCCACACACACACACACACCCACACACACACACACATATTCCCTCATGTGAACCACAGATTTCAGACTGAAGAATCAGGAGTCATTTATGGGAACCTGTCTCTTTCTCGCGCTTATGTGCCCATGCCACCACGTGAACCACACTTTACAGAATAAACAATGTATCATATCTTCTCACAGAGACCTTACATGAACCTTTATTTGTGCCTGGCTCTCATTATACTCTGTGACCACAATTTACTGTCAGAGAGGCTCTGGACCGAATATTTGAATCAGATGAAGAGGAGATTGAAGTTAAACTAGAGATAGAGGAGGATGTGTCAGAACTGGAAGATTTGATTTTGATCTGGACCTTTATAAGACTGACCTGTCAACAGATGAAGAGGGCACTGAGGAAGAGGCACCTGGAGAAGAGGCACGAGAAAAAGAGGCACCTGAGGTGATATTCCAGTCCAAGTGTGTCTTCCTACACACACACACACACACACACACAGAGAGATGACTATTCATGTTGATTTTCTGATGTTCTGTGAATTTGGTCTCTTTTTTTGATTAATTTTATTCTTTGTATGTTCACTGCAGTTATTCATGTTCAACACTGGTTTAAAAGATATTAAATAAGATTTGGTGATGATTATGTTCGAATGATGTTTGTTTTGTTAATGTAAGAGCAGTTAAACCAGACCGGTCAAATTTGACCGGGAACACCAAAGTAAGGGGGGAGAAACGAACATAATACAAGGGTTAATATTACTGCAATAGTTTTTTTATGTACAGTGGCATCATATTTGTGGTACTGATCCATTGCAGCAATTAATCGCTCGACCCCCTGCAGTCTTGTTGCCTTGACATGAGGTGGAGTGCATGGAGGAGATAATTCTAGCCCTGGAGTGTCAAACCATGCAGCATTAAGCAATGCCTTTCAATTAGTGACTCTGCCGCAGACACAGTGGCTAAGGGACAGCTTTACACCCCAACAACCTCGGTGATGAGTGATTAAGCACCGAACTGGAATGAAAACTAGTGGACCTTGTAACATGGAAGCGTTGTTTCTGCGTCTTACTGCAACAGTCTTTGACAGAAGTGTGAAATTTCAAATGTGTACGTGTCGGATTGTATGTGCGAGTGTGTGGGCGGTGCTGTGTTTGTGTGTTGGAGGGATGGTCAGTGAAAGTGAAAAAAACAGAGAGAGAGAGATACACTGAGACCAAGTGTACCTTACTTAGTCACATGCTAAGTGGCTCTATTGATCACAGATTATCATCAAGATGATTTTATTGAATTGCAGCGGGCAAGGTAAAGTGATTTTCTGTGAATTCTTGCACATGCTCTAGTTTGAATAATGTTTTTTAACCTTATTTTTAAGGAGAAATTACCTGGTATAAAATCAGTGCCGTTACTGTGTTAACTGTGAAATATAAATGTCAGGAGCTTCTTCAATGACTGATGTAGAAGTTCAAAGGATGAGAAACCAAGGTCTTTTGCTGAATGTTGACCCAGGCATTGACCTCTTACAGAGTTTATTCCTTTCTCTGTCGAACAATAGAAGATGAACACAGACTTAACACATTTACCCAGAATAAGACATTTGTCCTTGCAACTGTACCACATCTTTTCATTACCCAAATGTGGCTTCATGGATTCAAAATCGGTGTAAGACTCCAACAATATTAAGACTCATGCAGGCACATACGCACTGGGGGACCAATTGATTTCCTCATTCCTGAGAAAAGGCCCAACAGTTAATGAGCAGGCTGAATCATTTGTTCCTAGTTACATATTAGACTGAACGAGCCTCATGGTTTGGTGCTGACAACAGAAAGTCCCCCATGTGGACTGTACTGCTATGCTATTCTGGAACAGTGTGAGAGCCCATTACTCAAATTGGAGACAGACAAAGGCCCGCTGCCACTGGTCCAGATGTCAAAGGCTTTATGAAAATCCCTAATGTGATTCAACCTGATCCAACCAACAAAGACCTCTTGTATTTCACACGAACACAACCAGAGTCTCTGTGATTGCGGCTGCTGAGCATTATTGATAGATAAACAGCAGAGAGGAACGGCTGACTGCAGCGCGATTGTAACAAAATGCCATGTGATAAGCATCAGAAATCCTCGCTTTATAACCTGCAGAGGTGCCGACATGGTTCAATCAAGTGTAGATGCTTTCTCCACTTGTGTTTTGTCGTTTGCACGGGGATCCTAATCATCAGTATATTGTGTGTGTGAGTGTGCTTATATTCTGGCGTTGCAACTTTAAGCTTTTTTGTGCAGGCTGACATAATGGTGACTCACTGGATGGGGGGCTGTAACGGCAGTTAAGCTTAGTTCTCTGGAGCAACCTTCAGGCCACATATATTTCATACCTTTTTTTTTTTACAGGCTACAGGTGGGCTGCTGGCACAGCTTTTCTAGAGCGCTTACTGCTTTTCCTCCGTACAGCAGAAAGTCTTAACATGGCCTGACCTCACCATGTGAAGTTACTCTTGTGTAGGGCAACTTTTTTTTTGCCTTCCCTTCACCTTCTATTTTCCTGTCAGCCTCTGGCCACATCACACATTCACTGCCTGATAGAAAACAACTTTCCAACTGCTGAGACAGAGACAAATGCAAACACAGGGACAGCACTCAGCACAAGGCCAGCTGTGGGGCTAAATGAGGGCCTTTCATCATTGTAAACTGATTTAAGGAACTGAATGCATATGCTGATGCAGCTTATCTGCCGATTAGTTCAGTAGTACCCAATATCACTAGGGCCCCTATACTGCAATCTCTTTAATAGTAGAAAATGTCATTTTGAAGGAAAAATATGAGGAATCTTTTTATGTTGCAAATGGGTGTTATTATCTCTATTATACAATATAAGTGATGAGAAAAAAAGCTGAAAATGTGTTCGCTGCTAAGTATAGTATTCATTCCTGGTTTTTTATTCATTTTACATTGTTGCATTGTTCTGGACTAAAACCATCTTGGCTCAGAGGAAGTGGTTTTTATAAGCTGTTTTTAAGGTTTTAGTTGGTTTTAGAGGCCTCAGCCCCAAAGGCCTTACAAGGGGGTGAAGGCTCAACCCTGCTATTTCTTCTCCATATATAGTCAGGCAGCTAGACCACAAAGTCAGGGCAGACTGCCTGTCTGGCGCTGGACTGGGTGTGGCCCACCCTGTTAGCATACAGTGAGCAGAAAGAAGGATGGAGAGTGCTTCGAGCTGCTGCACTTTCTCTTGTGTAAACTCTCATCGTGCTTATTTTACATGTCCTCAGAGTATGGGCTTAACATGGAAATACATAAGCATTTTACACCCTCTTCACGTGTCTCCTTCTGCCTGACACATATCTTATAACCTAGATGTTGTAGTATAGAGATTTGCCCTGTTGAATATCAAACAGCATTCCATCAAACCCCCTGCTGCTTCTATTTTACAACCAGTCTATTTGGAAGCCTTGCAGTGCCCGTCTGCTCGGACTCCTTTGCTGCATGTCATTTGCCCTGTTTTTGTGACTGTCTGGTCAAAATTTAAAGGGAGGAATTTAAGCACAACAGTATATCAAAGAAAAGTAAGCTTGAAGTAGATGAGGAGTGACAGCCACATTTGCAAGGCTCTGTTGAAGAAAGCGGGAGAGAGGGGAGAGCACATCCCTGGAGACACAAGGCTCTTTGGGGCAGATGAGATGTTTCAACATATTAACTGTATGCACATGCATGCCCAAAAAACCTTCCTCTCATCTCTCACCAATGACTTGCTTACACTGACTCTCCGAAAAGTCCAAAAAATACACACATGAACACAATCGCATACAAAACATCCACGCACACACACACACACACACACACATAAACTCAGAGTTGTACCAGCTGTTCATCCATGCGAGAGCATCAAGGGGAGGGGAGAAAAAAAAGGAGAAAGGGAGGGAAAGATGGAGGACACACAAGAAAGTGAGAAGGAAAAGAAGAAAAAACATCGCACACAAGGAACAAGAAGTCAGAGAGATTGATGATGCAAAAAGAGAATTAAATAGGCTTTATCCCAGCACGCTTATCCTAAAAAATAGTTGACATGTGAACTTCAGGTTACCCCACCCCTCTCAGGAGGCTCTTGCCATCGAGCTCTATGAAGACAGGCATACACACAGCACCCAACAGCAGAGACAACTTTTATAAACTACTAAGAATTAGTGTGTCGACTTCCTCTATGCCGCCACTGATAAAAGTCCCTCATAACTTGACTTGTAAATGCCATCTCGTTCCAAAAAGGGATTAAATAGTATGCCGAATTTAGGTTGTTTTTTTTTAAGGGAGGAATGAGAATTGGCAGAGTGTTGGTTGTGTTGGGTGTGTGTGAGAGAAGGATAGGTAGATATAGACTATGTCTGCAGGAGGGTAGTATTGGCTGAAATTGGCTATTTTCTCCCCACACTCTTGACATCTAGAGGTGCACGTGAGAGGCATTATGAATTCATAGGCTCCAGGGAACCAAATGAGCTCCTGTCACCTGGAATTTACACGAGACAGAAATCACTTATTCTTAAAGTATTATTTTTTCGTGGCACTTCCACGATAGGTTGCCAATTTTTTCTATGCCTCTTCCTTCTCTTCACCCCCACCACTGTATAATCTTCTCCACAAGGGCACAATTTCCGTAGCAACTTGGTCACAGATTTGATTCAATATTCTATAGCCTCAATTTATTCAAAATCCAGTTTTCCTGTCCTTTTTCTAAGTAGGTCGCCTATCTAACGGTACCACAAGCAAGCTGTAACCCTCTCCATTTAAATACCAGGGCCTGTACTGTAATAGATGGGGATGTGTCCGTAGCGTGGGTGAAGCAGACACACACAGTTTGAACAGCGGACCTCTGGGGACTTCACTGGCCCACTTCATGAGAGTCAACATCAGGCCTCATGTGGCATCAAGTGCCAACTGAGTATTGAGACAGGATGGATGGACTGGGGGTGGGATGGCACCCTGAGAGAGGCACCATGGAGACTTACCTCTATCCATCTCTGGTTTGTTTTCAGGGGCCATCTTGGAGCCCAGAGCAGCCTTTGCTTGTCATCCACAGCCTATTCCTGTCGCAACAGCTGGGGCATTTATGTGGCTCTTGAGTGTCTGATCTAGCCTCCCCCCACACCCGCATGTGATCCCATAATCACAGTCACAAAGGCCGTCTCATTTTACTTATAGTGTACGTGACTTCTTTCACAGGCTAAACATTCCAGACCCATAGCTGTCATCTGATGCATGTATGTCATTCCATTAAACCCACAACCCATATTCCACGCTAACCCAATCCATCCAATCATCCATTCCTCCATTCTGCTGTTCATTCCTCCATGGCTTCCTTCTATTCCCCTTGTGCCTTCCCTCCATCCCCTCATTCCTCACACTTCAGTCACCTGATACCCTTGATGGAGGTTTTCCCTCGGCCCCAAGGCCAAGCGGTCGTCCCTGTGGGCCCGAGGCCTCGCTAGCACCACATGGCCCAAAGAGCTCGGCTGCACCACCGGGGCCGTGGCCCCTCATGTTTAGGAGGTCACACTCTCTGACACAGATGTTTCCTGTTGGTACATTTGTGTTTTCTCTTCAAACATAACTAATCCCTCAAGCAGCTCCTCCTCTGGAAAGGCCTTTCTTGACCAAATTTACTCAGGTGTTCCTTCAGTTTATTTGTTTACTGTGTGGAATGCAGTTGAAATCCCACCTTAACACGGCGCCTGTATTTCAGCAGGGAAACGGCAGAGTTGGATTCCAGCTTGGATTGCTTTTTTAGGGGCTCAGGGTTAAACATGGTTTGAAGAGACATGCTTTGGAAATGTAAATCTTCATGTTACTGCTGCCTGGGCAGTGAGTTCTCTACAACAGCAGCCATCATGAAGTCCTCTCTAGCTTGGTGAAGATATAAATCAGCTGCTACTCACTTTCTGCTGACGGTCATAATCGCTTTGTTAAAACCACAAATTACAGACATGGACAAATTACATGGACAGACGGGGATGGCTTGTTTTCAGTGAGAGATACAATATGATTTAAAAAATAAACTGGTTTAGATTCCTTTGGCTTGATTAGACCCTCTTGTGGTGTTGTTTGATGTTGTTGCACTATAGTTTGACATCAATAAAATACACAACTGTCAATAGTTTAGCTTGCTGATAGTTTAGCAAACTGATAAAATATGAATTCCCAAATGTGCACTGCATGATTAATCGAAACACTAGAAAGCAGCTACTAATTACTCCTGAGTGCTTATGAAACATTATGTCCATAAATAAACATATTTATTTATACATAATTTGATTTCATTATTCAGTGTTTATAACCTATTGTTAATGTGTTTGTTGTGCCTCAGCTGTACTTGCAGTAATTATATTTCACATCATAATTTCAACGGGGCTCTTTTTTACTTTTCTCAGGTTACAGGCCTTTCATAATTGATGTGCTTAAGCCTGGATGATGAATCTATTAATATCCTCACGTAAATTACTCTTGTGTCGAGCAAGCCACATTTATTTATCACCCCAACGCTTTTCTAATGAGTAAAGTTAAATTAAAACATTTTATCAGACAAAAATTGGGACAACATAGTTTTTATGTAAGCTGTCGCTCGCTGTCATCTCTCTGCTAAAGCTGTGTAAACACGCAAAGTTTAAAGAAAGAAAGAAACAAAAAGAAATACAGAGAGAATAATATTGTTTAATCATTTAAAGACTCGGAATGGAATGAAATGAAATATCTGGGACAAATGAAAAATCTATCAAAAAAGCTGTCAGGGGGGCTGTTTGAGCATTTCCACAACCGTTTCAAGGCTTCGTTATCCACTTCAAAGAGAAGCCTCTGATCCGCTGAGAGGGGTTGGAAACACATTTTGATCCATTTGGCTAATTTCTAGTTGAAGAGAAACGTGTAGTAAAGTTTTTAAGGTTCCAGATACAACTACAAACCGTTCCTGTAGCACTGTGATGGGTGAGAACAAGGATTATTGTTTTTATACAGTACATTATGCATGAAATATTACAAACAAGCACATAACAATTTGGCTGAATTGTCACGCCTTGCGAAGGCAGTCCCGTTAATTGATGTGTCACAAGAATGTGTTTCATTAGGAAGGCTCTTGAAAAGAATGCATTGCTGAAGCTACTTTGTATTTAAAATGTAGCCCCTCTATCTCTCTTATTGATTCTTGTCCCACAGCCAGTATGCACTCAATGTATATGTTTCATGTTATCAGCTCTCAGTAGCTTAACCCAGACCTTTTATTAGTGATTTCCAACTTGCCTCTTTTTGCTTCAGCAGTATGCAACTTGACAGGAATGTTGCAGCTCTGGCCCCAACTCAATCAATTACCCACTGAGCCCTGCTGACCTGTGTTACTCTTTAACCTCCACTCAGGAGTTCCGCACAGTTCACGTTGTCATTGGGCAATTACACATAGGTCTTATTTGTGTTTTTAGATATGTGTATAAGAATTGTTGCAGCCCAGTCAATATCTACTGAACCAAGCATTGAACGTATAGATTATTACATAAAAGGCAACAAATAATGGGTGTTCTATTTAAGAATGACCAGCAAACCTTTTTGTGTGTTTTGTTGCATAGTTTAGGAGAAATGTGACATTTACAGAACATGAGTGTGTGTGTGAGTGTGTGTGAGAGAGAGACAGAAGCAGAAAAAAGAAAGTGCTTTTGATGCTGTGATATCAGGAGCAGCAGAAAAGGGAGTAAGTGTTTAAACAGAAAAAAACATATTTACTTTAATTACAGCTGCCTTTCAGTACATTCAGCACAGCATTAGTGTTAAAAACTGAAAAAATGTTATACTAATTTTTTATAACCTCCTCTATACATAATCATTTCAGCCAGCCTAAAAATCTATTTAAACCTACAGCTGCCTGCTTGGCTGTGGGGATGACCACATAGTGGTGCTTTGCATTAATGCATGTGAGAAATAATACCCTAACAAGCGTTTATTCTTGGCCTATAATTAACCACAGAACACTTGAACTTTCACTTTTGTATTCATTTTATTCTGTCTTTCTATGAAGCCCTTCACATCAAACTGAGCAAAAAGGTAATATTAGACATAACACATACTTTAACTTTGGTCACCTGGTTGTCAGGGCCACTGTAAAGGAGAATACGGGTTTAATCGACGTGTGTAATTAGAGACATTACAGTAATTTCACATCAGGATACATGGGCAGAATTCTGGCATGCTAGACAGCCTAACCAGCTTTAAACATGAGTGTCTCAGTTTACTGTTTAACATGGCACCAGCCCTGTGAATATTAATCAGCACCCAATGTGATAAATACATTTCTATGGCTACGTCTGTTTAATGGCAAATCTTCACAGAAGGGGGGCATTGGTGTCATATAGGGTTGATTGTTCCCTAGAGAAGCAAAACTGTGTTTGTATCCTGTTTCATGGTCATTATCACATGTTGTTACGGGTGTAAACAGGAAGATCACTGTTAAGGATGGCACACAAATAAATGTTTTTCTGGCAGGGTATCTGATTGAGTCCAGGGGATGTTTTTTGGCATCCTTGGTCAATCTGTTTGGCAAGACATGAAAGACCAGAGGCAACAGAAAGAACAAGGAAAGCTTCAATTGAGTGCAGACCTCTGTGCCAAGGCCTAATAATCTCCCCAGGTGCAGTAGCTGTTACTTTTACGGTCGACATTGCACTAGATGATAAGATAGTTATGTAAGACATGTTTTGGTCTTATGGTGGCCGTGTGGGAAGGGGTGACCAAAATCAATAGATTTCTTCTTTAAAGCATGAAAAATGCATAGGAAACTTTATGCAAATCCAGCCATTAGTTATCCACAGATGTTGGTCACAAACAAACAAACAAACAAACAGAGAGGCTAAAAGGAGATGTTAGCAGATATATAAAAGAAGGCAGTGATTTAGGAAGGAACTGGTGAGAGGGAAAAAGACATTGGCGAAAGATGAAAGAGATAAATGATCAATACGAGGAGGATACATTCAAACAGAAACATAGCCAACAAAAATCTAAGAAAAGGACAACATAGCAGTAAAGGGTGTTCAAAAAAGCAGCAAAAGAAGCGCTGAAGGCTGTGCAGTGGGAACAACAGCAACAAATATGCTTTGAATTAGCCTGGCCCGAGGAATGCAGCCCGTGAAGAGGGCCAGAGATGGTGACCCTCAGCCTTGCAACCTGATCCCCTGTGGCACAAGCATCTCTTTTGTGGTCTCTCACTCCCGGCCACAACCGGCACAATGAGCTTGCTGGGTGCTTCAGACCACTCCAGTCCGACCAGAATAGCAGGCAGCAGGAATCCGTCGGCCCTTGCTCCCAGAAATGCTCAGTAAAAGCCAGTTCAGCCCCAGTGCTCTGCTCTGTGTTCGCCCTTCATTAGCAAATGTCTGGCATTCAGCTAATGATCACTGTTTCTCTTCCCTTCCTTTAACTCAAGTGGAGTGGCTCTGCTCCTTTGTCTTTACTCTGCTAGCTGAAACTGGATGGCCATGACATTTAACTAGTAAAGCATGCATACACCACTACTCTCTTCCACTACCTGCTCATAGAATTACAATGTGACACCTTTTGACCTCCTGAACAGACCAGGGACATATATTTTACCTTCTTTTTCACCTTTTCTTTTTGTCTGCATGAGCTAATCACATATCTCTCATTCTGTGTTAATTCATGGTACACCATTTTTTCTTTCGTCTTCTCCACCTCATACAGACCACATCCTTAATCAGTCACACTCATGCAGCTGTCCTCTGTCCTCGTGCTCTGCACCTGTTCTCTCCCTGCAGTCCCCTGTGTGTCATGACCTCATCTCTCTATAGCGTGTGGTTGAAACAAAGCCGTTGTTAGTTGTACTGTATGTCTGGATTCTGTCTCGCTGTGTGTTTGTGGGGTTAGGAAGAGATGTCCCACATCCACTCTCTATTCTTTTTTTAAACATATGTTGGATATTTAATGTGATGCGATTTTAGTTTCAGTTTATATCATTTGAGTTTTGCGTTTTGAGTATTGTTCCTAAACAAAAATGCTCAAAAAGAGGAACACTTGTGCATTTCAGCTGACACACACTAACTCAACTCTGTGCCTCAGCACTGCCTGGCAGGATGTGTATTGTTGCACACTATTAGCATAATGGTCATTTACATAGGGCAGAACTGTTCCAGGTAATTCAATCTATATGTAAAACACTGTTGCTAGTGAAGCAGTGGCCCAGTGACAGCTCAGCTAACCCATGCTGCCTGGAGCACCTGTGTTGCTATAACTAGAATTTGCAATCAGACCCATTCCACAGCCATATTTAAAAAACAAGAGTATGTCAGAGTGTTTTTGATATTTGCCACCTTCCGAACTCTGGCTGTGGGGTTGCCTTGAGACGTCACCAAGCATTCATAGCCTTCTCTACCAGTTGCTAGACCTGCCACTTGTTAGTTTCGTATAGAATCAATGCAGATCTATCTAATGAATTCAGTAAAAGCTGGGATTACACTAATGAGCTCAGGATTACTTCCTAAGCCATGTAATATGCTATATATAGGCAAACCATCGTGGTTCAGCGACTGGGTTGCAGACTGCTGTCCTACAAATATCCCTCAATGTCCCCCACTAACACACACACACACACACACACACACACACACACAGAGAGAGACAGACATAGGCTCTTACACACCAACACCATCTCTCTCGCCTTTACTTTTTGTTTGCCAATCACATTATCATCCTGTAACACTGCACTGACTGCTGATCCGTCATGCATGCAAGCCGTCACCATAATGTTATCATCATAATAAGACTCCATTCATCCATGAATGACAGCCGACTCAATTTGAATTGACTGACTCATTCTGATTTGCCAAGTTCACGAGCTTCCACCAAACAAATGCATCTCTGCATTTTACAGAGCATTTATTTTTACTCCCTTTGTTCCATTTACAGTCCATTGTTTTATTTTCAACTCTTCCTTTTTTTCTTCTTATTTGCCATTGCCGTCTTCCTCTTCCACTTCCTCTTTATGAATAATTCATTGACTCATACATAATTTAGGGGAAGCAGCCAGAGATTTACACAGCTCTTTGTGTCACTGAGTTTTGTTTGGTGGCATATTCAATAATTGTTTAATATATCAAATTGACTGGGAGTTGGGAGTCGGGCCCTGCGTGCAGCAGTGCAATGTCTGATTATGGTAGGGGTGAACGCCAAATACTTTCCTACAGTAGGAGACTCCACATGACTGCCAGGGAACTTCTTGTTTGCCTTCAACACCCATAACTCTTCATTTTCTTATTGGCTGTAATGCTTCTTGGAGTTCTTTGCTGCGTGAAGTCCACACTAATGAAGTACAGAGTCAGTTTATTGTCAGTCATTGTGTGAGGGATTCGGCATCGACCTCATACTGTGTCTGCTTCAGATTAGCTCTGCTGTGGGGTGTTTGCCTCCCATAAATGTGTTTATGAGAATGTCCTATTTGGTTTAGTTCTTTCCTTCCTTACATTCATGGCAGTGGAAGGAGAATTCAAATCTTAGAAAAACATTAATAATTTCACATTTTACACACGACCCAGCATGACATTTGCTAGTCCATTCCTATTCAGTAAAATATGGGCTTTAAGTCAGTTCTATTCATCCTGGTGGAATTGCTAGAAAAATATTTTACTCCCCTTCCATTGTGTATTTCAAAAGGTTTATGCAATCCACTAGATCCATCTAGCATGTTATTATTTCTATGTCTAGCTTTCAAGCTGTATAGTTTTGTGATATACCTTTGCTTTATTTGTCTGAATGATGATTTCCTCAACAAAATCAACAATAATACACGCACAAAAAAAAACAACGCAAAAGCAATGCAATAAAATCTGATCCAGCAGCAGCTTTATCTAACATCCAAACATCAATTGTTGTACTAACTTGAATGTCTTTTCTGAGTCCTTTATAATGAACAACTTCTTCCAACCAGTTCCATCCTTTCATAAAGTGACTTGTCAATTCTCCTTATATGATGTTTTTTTCAGGGGAACCTAAGTCAGGTATTTGTGAATGGTGAAAAGTTTCTTAATTAAAACAGAAACTGCATTTAGATGGGGGCTGGGTCAATGTCTCAGCTTTCAACTGGCCTGAGGTCATAACTAAATATACATCCAGAGACTATAGAGCTCATCTGGTATCTATAGGTCACTTCTCCAACCTCTGAGTCTGGAGCTATGCAGTCACTCCTGGAAGTCAGTGAAGCCATTAAATGAAAGAACCTAGACTACCATGTCCTTTGTAGCCAGCCAGTACTCCTTTCAACTTTTCTTTTTGTCCTTGAAGACTGATTGAAAAGCAGCCACGGTTTACACTTTAATGTCCTGTATGTATGCAGAGTTAAATATTTCATTTGGAACCGGTGAAGAGAGAACTGGAAACCAACATTCTGTGTTAAAGTACGCCCAGCCTTTCCCATTATTGATATCATCAGCAGGGAGCAGTCAGGCTACCAGGCAGTGTGTTGTGTCCTGACTTGGCTTCAGCACCATTAGAAAATAACTACTCATTTATATTATTTTCATATCATACAGCTGTTTGACTGTCAATCTTAATTGGCTTGTTGCAGTAATTCATTTCAATACTGCATGCTAGGAACAAAAATGTTCTATGGCTACAGTGTGACATCAAAGCTGTGTTGGATCATATACGCAGAAATCGATGACTGAATGAAACACCCTGATTGGCTCGTTGTTTAGCCTTGGAGCTAAATTTTAATAAGGAATAGTATTAATTAAATAAAATATTTATATTCAGTGATTGGGGTTATAGTATGTCTGTGACACCAGTGGTAATTGTAGACTGCCAGTATGTTAGTCAGAATTCTGCCTCCTCTCTTTCTACTAATTACAGTAGTGTGATTTTATCCAGGTTCGTCCTCGCTGCTCTGCCAATTCATTGTTACAGCAAATTAATTTAATGCATCAGGACAAATCCAGAAGAAAAGACGTACCAGATTTGACATCAGCTGTTCTTCTGAAGAAAACGTCACATGGCATGTCACTGTCAGCCGCCAGTGCCTTGGTACAGAGACACTATTTCCTCTGGCTTTGTTCCCAAAAGGTGTCACTCAACATCTGCCATTGAGAATCAAAGTGAGAAGACGTCTCTACAGGAAAACACCATCCTTTACTCGTTGCACACTGCCATCTTGAGTTCTTACACAGCGTGCAGCGAGCCAAGGCAGACGACACTGCTCGTGCTCCAGGCGCCACAGACAAATTGGACCCCGAGAGAAGCATGAAACACTTGGCCGTGGAAAAAAATTGGACATTTGGAGACTTCTGCTGCCTCTTTGCTTGTGTGAGACTGGCGATGGCAACTTCTGAAGGAAGGAGACAGGTGGAGGATAAAGAGCGGCAATGTGGATGGCTCTTTCAAGCAGAGCAAGCAACAGGTGTGCAAACATGTTCATTTTAGGAAGAGAGACAGAAAAGGGAGGGATAACATTTAGCTACATTGTATTTGCAGTTATACAGAAAGAGGAATGATTAAAGGTCCATAGGTGCAGTGGGAGTAAGCCCTAATCCTTGCCCCATGAGAAAGAAAAATAAAAATAAAACACAAAGTTACCTGTAACAGGAAAGGAAGGAAATACAGAGTGCAATGTGTCAAAATAAATGAGAGAGCGGTTGAAAAACAGAAGAAGAGAGGTAGGGAGGAAGGTCTGAGGAGAGATCAAAGGAGCTTGAGGGATGTTCATGCAGCAGTGGAAACAGTGTTGGGAGAGTGTGGAGTGATAAGTCCGTGACAGCTGCAGGATCATTAGTGTATTAGGATCAATCCTCAAGACTCTTGTTTGCAGTCTTTGCCCATACAGAGGGAATTTACAGTGTATGAGTATAGTCGTGCAGCTGCTGCAGCAACTTACAGATAGCCTGACTCACTTTTCCCACATCTGTGCTCTCTCTCTCTCTCTAACCCCTCCACCTCCATGTCTCACCAGCAGTGTCTTGGCTATGTCTCTCATGCTCTGTGTGCCTTTGTCTGATTGTGGCTTCACTGATCTAAAGCCAGAGGCCAGCCATAAATCATGGTGCTCTGTTGAGGTTCACCTTTCTCCAGCTTTTCCCATGTTGATGTGAAAAATACAGATTTCTAACATTAGGTTTTCTTAACTGCGACCCTTTCTTTCCTCTATGGCTCCACCCAGGTGGTTTTGCTTCACCGATGGCTTTGGCTCTTCCGTTGTTGTGGCTTTTGGTTTATCAATTCCAGTCAGCAGGCAGTAATTTGCCAGAGACTGTGGGTGTGTGATTAAAGATCCCCTACCACCCTGAGCCAGGCAGCTGGTACACTGTGACAGCAGAGCATGGTGGCAAGTCGTAGGCATGCTGCCAGATTTACAGTGCTCAATCACACAAAGGAACTTGTTATATATTGCACATTAGTGACAATGCTGTATGTTCCAATCTCTGCATGAGTTTGTGTGTACTCGCATATATTCAGTGTGCATGTTTGTCTGCCTACTGCTGCGCAAAACTGTTCCTGAATGAGGTTCATTCCACTTGAAGCTCATTTGAAACCAACTTTATGGGCTGTGTTGAGGCCATTGCATGTGGATAATAATAAAATTCACGCTTGATTGATTGCTTGTATCATTATGGTTGCATGGCCTTTCCTTGCAGATCATTATGCATATGCACCCATCCTTGGTATGCAGCCCTTCTCACTCTGTTTGAGTTTCTAATTTGGGCTTAAAACAATAATTGGAACAATGTTCATGTCAAAGGGGACATATCATTTGGCACACTGTTTTTAATCTACACAGAGGAGTAGCCTGTGATTTTCTTGTCGGGTTCCCTTAGTAAATCTGGGCTTCCCGTTTTTTGTTTGCATTTCCAGTCTTTAGAGTTATCTTCATTTCGGTGGCGGCAAGTTTGCACATATAATAGTTTTGCGGCCACAAAAGCCGTGTCACAACAGGAGAAGAAAGTCTCTGAATGTAATATTTGTGCTGTCTTTCAAGGACTGGGAAAGGGGTGAGAAAGTGAGATGACAATTAGCTGAGCCTGCCATCTCATTTACTAAATGAGGCCTTTGGCCAACTTGTCTAGCTGAGACAACTGTGCATTGTGGCATACACAATCTCATTGGTTCCCTTGTTTCAGGAGTTGATTGGTTAACCTGCTGAACCTAACTATGATAGATTTGGCTCATATTATTGCACATGACAGCACTTGTGTTTTTATATGAGCTCTTTGTGGGTGTTACTGAAACCCTCTGTCTTCTTCTGTTGTCCCTGTAAAAACTTAAGTTCCGACAGTATCCTATCTGTTATAACCCCCCCCCCCCCCCCTCCTGTTTCATGCAAGTAGTGTTTCATATGTATTCAGTACATAGAGAACAATACTTTGAATGCACGCTAGAAATGTCTGCTGTGTCAATGCATTTATCAGAATTGGTAAAGCTAGAGGTTTGAGTTGGTGGACAAACAGAAGCCCTACTCGTAGGTGACTCACACCATTTCCCACGGGCACGTCTGAATCATTGTAATGGCCTTAACAGCAGCTGTGTCTGTGTCTGGTGCGTGTTCCTGTGCATTAGTATGTGCTGGCGGGAGTGTATGTGCATTTCCAAAAAAATAAAAACAAAAAATCTCTGCTTTTCTCCTCTTCTCTCTAGCAGACATGTACAGCCTTCCATCCGTCTCTAATTGCCTCCACCTCACACATCATTTGTGTTTCTGCTATAAAAAGAAACATTGAAAGTCCACCACTGGGGATCCATAACCGTTTTCCAGCCTATATGCTTTTTATTGCCATATTTAGAGCCTTCATAAATATAGAGCAAAGCATTAGGGAAAAGAGAACTACTGAAGAATCACCGCCAAGACACCTGCTGCTATTTCTGTAGATAATCGGGCAGATGGACCAATAGAATGGCAGTCAGATGGGCCCTCAGACACACAAAAAGCAGAAAATGTTTGTAATAGTAAAAACAACATTCAGGAATGTACACAGTGGGTACAGATTAGATTGCATATTCAAACAATAGAAATATGGAAAACTGTCTGTACCCAAACAAAACTAGTCTGTGTGTGTGTGTGTGTGTGTGTGTGTGTGTGTGTGTGTGTGTGCGCACTCTCAACCTGCAGGTCTTGAAAAAAACATAGTCATCCACTGTTGAAATACACACAAACATTCTCTCACACACACATATATTATGCCTTTCTTTGTCTTCCCCTCGCAGTCCAGCTCTTCTAGCCCTTGCTGATTATGCACAGCCAGGTTCATACACACACACACACACACACACACACACATCCATACGCCTCCAGATTGTTTAGCATACAGCAGACATCATCTCAGAGAGTCTCAAGGTCAACAAGTTCCCTCCCTGATAGACTCAACATGGAGAGAGAGGATGGAGGGTGATGCATCCACAGACATCACCCCACATGTACACACAGACACAAACACACTTTACATACACACATATTCAGAGGTGCACTCACATCTTCAGCTGTTTTTTCCGCCTTGCAAACAGAGTGAACATAAATCCATCACAACAAAGTAGGCATTTATCAGGTATGTACTCTGACCCCAGTAACAACTATCCAATAAAAAAATGTATATAGCCTCCTGCCTCATGCACTGTGAACACACCAATCTCCACACTTATTGTAAAGCTCCATCATGGTAATGCTTGAGTTTATTTGATTGTAGAACATAGTCTAGTATTTTGCATTATTTATTATATTGAATTATTTAACTTGTTTTTTGGCTTTACTATCTTTAGTTTTATTTTACAGAACCGTTTAACGTTGACAAGCACATATGACATACATTTATACCATACATCACAATAAAATCAACATGTTAGTCATTTTAAGTTACGAAAACTAGACTAAATTAATGTTTTAGCATAACATTTTTGCACATTATTAGAGTTCATAGTTTATTCAACTTTTATTCATTTTTTCGTGACTTTCATGCCAGAGACTGTCCTGTCTCAGACCAACAATTACTGACCCTGATCTCTCCATGGCATTGACCAAGTAGTTTTTCCTCATCTCACACAGTAGTTATCTTAAAAAGATATTCTAAGATTACGTTGAACCTGTCTGTGATTTTGCAGAATTATTAACGTTTTGTCTGGCAGGTTGGGTAAAAAGGAGAGGAGGATATTGATTTCTCAGCTTCTGAGAGTAACCGCTCTCCACCCCTGCAATTAAATAGCTGGAATGTTCTCCGTGACAGAGATGAGAACAAATCAATCAGTGAAGGATTCAGATTCTTTGGCCAAGGCAGGCTTAGAAAATGTAAAATTTAGGGCCCAGTCAGTGTCGTATGACGTAGCATATTATTTTTGATGGCTTTAATCGATAGATGATGTGTACTTTTCAGGCTGCACTGGCTTTTAGCTCTTTAACTGATTATGGGTGTCTCTCCACTTCAAGTTCAGTATGGTGCTGTCTTATCACTGTCACTTATATTCACTTAGCCAGACGGTGGACTGAACATTGTGAGGAGAAGAATAAAAAACAAAGAGGGTGAGAAAGACAAAGAGATGGCTTTTTTCATGACTCAATTAAAAGTTTCTTTTCTTCTACTGGCAACACAGATACAGCTTGGATTCTGTGTGTGTGTGTGTGTGTGTGTGCGTATCTGTGTGTGGTGTAGATGAGATGTGGCTTTATTGCTTTAGTGTTAGCAGCAAGGGAACTGGTTGAAGTCTAATCTCTTCTCACTGTCAAAAGCATTCAACCACAGTTACACTACACCTCACAGCTAACACACTCCACACGCCCACGTGCTCTCCTTCTTCTTTTTCTAAATAAAACATTTTTCCACAAACATGATGGTATGGTATTAGTGTGCAATGTGTGTCAAAAGTCTGTTAATGCGTGAATTTAGCAATTAATCTGCCAGAAAAATAGATAGATTGAATGATTGATCAGTTCATTGATCTTGCATGCTCAGTGTGAAATATTGAACTTAAGCTACTGATTCTTACTTCACAGCCTGTGGGGGCCATGAGTTACTGGCACCTGCTGTGCTTTTTTTTATCTATTCAGATTAATTTTCCTTTCATTGTCCCTCACTTTCTATCTCAGTTACTTCCCGTAATTCCTTCACGTCCCGCCCATTTATTTCTTGCCCTCCAACCCTCCAGTGCTCTCTTATTTTCCTCTTTGTCTTTCTGTCATTCTCTCTCTCTCTCTCCCTTTCAATCAATTCCCCCTTCGCTAATTCTAATTAAAGACAAGAAACGTCATCTTTTATTAATGACGGTGTTAATGAAACAGGGACCGCTTTTGTCAGGGACAAAAGTTTCCACCAATTAATTCCCAGCAATTAAAGTTGAAGAAAAAGATTTTCCCGGAAGAGTGTTTTGCTCAGACTCCCCTGGTGTGGTGTTTTTTTTACCCATATGCTAAAAGCCTGGGTTTTATGTCTAGAGGCTAACATCTATGAAAGTTATGCAGGGCAGAATGAAATTCAGATTACACTTTCCTTTGTATTGGTATTAGTTTTTCCCTAGGCTAAATCATTTAGAGTAACTAAGCATTTTTTCTTGTGGTAACGTTAACATGTTTATTTCTTCTTCTTACATGCATATATTCTGGATGTCACATGCATTATGGAGTCATTTCACTTCAAGGAGCAAAGAGAAGTTTTTTTACTCTCATGCCTAGTGCAAAACAACAAAGCCATTGTCATTGTAGATGTTTCTATTTCCATTTTTTCACTTTTACTAAAAGGACCTTGTCTTCTCAACTGCTGCTTCCAGGGTCAAGAATCAACTTTAAACCAACCTGGAAGAGAAGTCCTTCAAGTGCTCAGGAAAAAAAGAGGACATTTGAAAATCTACAGTTAAATTTCAAGTCAAAACTCCTGTTGATGGAGATCATGTGATATGATTGAAAGCTCCAGATTAATAGGCTAGTAGATGGACCTTGTGTTGAAGGTCAAGCATGTGAAGGTCAACCATGTTCCCATTTGAACCTCCATTTTATGTTGTAGCTAATCATTTTAATAAAATAAAGATTTACTTTACTAATGTGTAAAACATTTAAGTTATAAGTTATAAGAAAAACTTTTGTGTTGCCATGTAGTAAAGAGTCCCTTTGTCTGGTGTTTATCCAACTCCAACATGACACTCAACTGTTCTTCTTAACAATGACAGATCTACATTTTTATAAACATTTTATTACTATTAATTTCAATAAAGCCAGTAGCTATCACCTAGAATCCCTCAAGAAAGTGGTACTGTTTTCCAATACTTAATTTTAAGGACTATAAAAAAAAGACTTATTGACTATATATGCCTTGCATCAGTGTTTAATAATCAGAATCAATCATCAGAATCAGAATACTTTATTAAAGTATTGCTTTTTGTTAAAGCAATACGTTTAATATTTTGCAGATGTACAAGAACTTTGCTTAAGATTTAGATCAGAAAACATCTGATGTAAGAACAAGACTAAGCATCTAACCAAGCATCCATCGCCAACTTTTGATATGTTTTGCTTTTTGATGCTACAGATTCATTTTGATCTTTACTCAAAAAGCACTGAGGTTTGATATCCAGTAATCCAATAATGAGCCAGTCAGCCCAAAAGCCCATTTTCTATAGCCTAAGTCAGACAGCAGACTGGGTTTCTATTGGTTTCAAAAGGTGTAAACAACAGTATATTCAGCCATTGCTGGTGGAAAGCTAGCATTGCTTAGCCAGGCCATTTTCCACGCTTTGGTTTCATTGCACCTGCAAAGAGAAATGGCGGGAGACGATTCATTGCGCTTACAAATTCACAGGTACTTACGAAAGTGATTGGAACCACAGAATACACCAGTGATGCCCCAATTAGCTGGAGAGGTGCTGAGAGTTAAAGCCATCTGTGTCTCCCTTGAGTGGTGTGTTATTGACAAAATTGCTGAAAAAAAAATGTCATTGTAGGTTTGAGTGTGAGTGCATTCTCGCCAGCGTACAAAAAAACAATCCATTAAATTGAGCCAACACCACAAACGGGCCGTAGATAGAAACACACACGAAACACGTAGCCCTCGCTCACCCTCCTCCCTCCACACAGCATGTCAGGGTTTTTTCATTTGTGCCAGCAGTGTGCCACATTCTGGCTGCTCAATCACCTCACGTGGAAAGAAAAGACTGGACAGACTCACAGAGAGCCAAATTAACCCTAATTAAAAACTAAAAATAGTAATAGAAAAGTGAGTTGCTGTGCCGTGTTGGCTGGAGATGCTACGTGACACTGTTTCTGTTTCTTCTTTCTGTTTTTCCTTTCGGCTGCTTAGTTCCATGGAAAACAACAAAGAGACAGGAGAATCGGTCTGCGTGATTTATTTCTTCATTTTTACAATTATCACAATCTTTTTTTTATTTTTATCAATTGTTTAGTTTTTCAAATGTTACAATTTCCCAGAGCACAGAGTGAAATTGCTTGTTTTGTCACCCAAATATTCTCAGTTTTTAATGCTATGAACAGAGAAATGCCAATTTTGTTTTTAATGTGTAGGCATTTCTTTCTATTCCTTTCTGCTGCACATACTATCAGTATTTTTGTTATGAAGCTGACAGCCATGCTGTGGAGGATGTGGCAGCCTCATTATTTAGCAGCCTTATAGTCCCTGATAAGGTTCCCTGTTTTGAGGCCAGTAAGAAAGGAGGCCCAGATATAAGAGTGTCCACATCTGTTCTCCACCTTGCTCTTCATCCCATCCTCCATGTAGGAGGCATATTGTAGGGCAGACTAATGAATGTCACTCTAAATGAATGACCAGAGCTGCCAATTGTACTGCTGCCACCACCGCCCCGTCGGCCTATCTCCCCTCACTAATGATTAAATACCATACATTTACTCCTTCCTTCCCTCTTCTTATTCCCTTGTGGCTACACTTCTACCTCACCTTCTCCATTCTTTCAAACTAGCTCGTTACCGTCCCAGATGAGAGGAAAAATTGGAAACGGTATCCTATCCTCTCTCTGCATGGATGGGTGGGTGCTTTTTTGATTCTTTTCTTGAGCAGGCACAACACCGTTCTGAGGAGCGGTGTAATAGCGTTCTCTGAGGTTTGACAAGGTGGATCTAGCTGCTGCATTGTGCTTATTGCGGATTGGGGTGGCGGAGGTAATGTGATTTCTGAGTGAAGCGTGGCGAGGGTGGGTTGAAAATTTGATGTCTACAGACCGTTGGGCTTTTCTTAGTGTGTGTGGGTGACTTTCTGAGTGTGTGTAAAAGGAAGAGGAAAGAAAGAGATGGCATTGCTCATGTGTCAGTTTTGCAACATTGCAATATAAGGAACAAAAATTATTGTGAGTGTTGTGTGTGATGTTCGTCTGTATCTCTTTGTATGCGGGGCCAGTGTAACTATGCTTTTTGTTTTGCCCAGGACTCCATGCCATTCCTCGACTATTTCATCCCCCTAGGCTAGTTTTGATGTGCTGGTATCTGATTTGGCACCCTTCCACACTACCTCATAACCCCCTTGCCCTGAAGGAAACAGAAATTTTACAGCCTCTCATTTCTGTCTATCCATTGCTTTTTCCTTCGGGGGCCTGATCTGCTGGGTGTCCTTCCATCACAATGCCTGAATGAATGTCCAGAGATGCTTTGTTTCATCCCTACAGGCACGAAGACCTATCTGATGAGACAACTACAGAACAAACATGCCCTTTTTGAAATTCTTTTAGCACATTGTTGCAGAGTTTGGATCGTCCTCTTTTTATGCTGCAGAAAAGAGAGTCAGATTAAAATAGTCTGAGATTGGTTGATATCATTTGCTGTGATCTGATATAATATAAAGCAAGTAACTTCTATCTTCATATCTGTGTTAGTCATATTCTCGTCTGCTATAACAGACAGTTTTAAATCCCTATCTCTGAACAGGAAAAAACCTCTGCTCAGGGCTAATCCTGTTAATGCTAAAATCTGATGGCTGTAGCCTATACCACAAAGGCAATATTTGTGAGTGTGTGTTTGAGAGAGTATGTGTTGTTGTCCTATATACACAGCTTGAAAAGAGGAAAGAAAGACCAACAAGTCCTCCAACCTAAACAAGCACATACGTATTTTGTTTCTAACCTCTAATACGACCTACGGGAGCTTTTTTTAAATTACTGCTCCTACCACAGTTTGGTTAGATTTATGCACCAAGACTACTTGGTTAGGTTAAGGAAAAGATCAGGGATGGGGTTCAAATAAACACGTTAGTAAGTTAAGTTTAGTAAGTTACGTGACATGACTTATGTCATTAACACAAACGGCGCTCTCCGACCCAAGTATCCACCCCGACCTGCTCCCAACATGGACATTGTCGCTCTTTACACTACCTCATCAGACTTCTGCCTTTACTCCTGTCATAATTATCACAGCCACCAGACTTTGTACATACAAACATAAATATTGGCCGTAATAAGCTGCTGCACAGGCGACCTACACAGATGTATATTTGGGGTGGACAGTCTTAAAAGACAGTATGATCGATGCACACTCAGAGGAATAGTTCCCTATCCAGGTCAGAGATGGACAGTATTGTGGTTGTGAAGGTGAAGCCAAACCATTTCTGCAATTTCCCAGTTGAGCTATGTTCCAGTCTTCATCTATGATCATGAGTTGTGGGTAATATTTGGATCATAAAGACCTCTGATGACCCAATTTGCGTGGGACCAGTGATGGGCATGCAGGCCATTGTGAAATCAATGAAAAAAATCAAATACAGTGTATTTACAGAGGAAATATAAAGATAAAAATGATCCAAGATGCATCGTTGCGGCATCCTTTAGTATAACTGTTACGACTGATCACATAAACAGGACCTAAATGCACAAGGATGAAAACTGACAGAATGAAAACTCAAACAGAAAACCACTCCGATGAGGGGAAAAAACTAAATCATAACTTGACCTGGACATAGGCACATGGCAATATTCAGGACGTGAAACCAAAACCAAAACCTTGGTACTTGGAGATACAGATGAGATGAACTAGCACAGGACAAAGGGAGACAAGGACTACAAATACACAAGGTAATGGGGAAACAGGTGGAGGCAATCAAGGAAACAGGAGAACCACGACGGCAGGAAGTCAAAACACCTGAAACGAGAGGAGCAGATAAATGTCAAATAAACACAGGGAATTACAAGACAACATGAGCACAAGATAACTAACTAAAATAATTCACGTAAAACATTGTGGGGCATAACAATAACCCCCAAGTAGGAGTCCATCCACATACTGAAAATAATAGTAACTCATGCGCAGAAGCCTACTGATAAATACTGGTTTTATGCAGGAGAGTCAGTTGGATAATTGATGAGTATGTGCATATTCAGGTGATATGACAGTTACTTAGCTGAAAGTAGCTTTGACTTCTTTATACAAAGCCTTCAGGTGCTTCTTTTTGCTAACAAGTGTTTGGCTCAAAAGTTACATTTCAAAGAGCTGTTCTTTTGAGTTTGCTAGTCCATCTTTTTTTAAATTCTTTTTTTCCTTTCCCACAGTGCAACAAAAGAGATTGGTTCAGTTTAGTGGAATTGAAACCACCTGCCTTTCAACCAAAGTGATATTTCGAGTGACATTAACAGTATTTGAGTGAAAGAGAGAAACAAAGAAAATTATGAAACAACTCGGAGACATTTTGTTTTCTTAAAACAAGACATGTGGAAGGGCTACAGTGACCCGTGTACCCCCTGGCGAGTGTATTTGTGTATGCGATGGTGTATTTGTTTGTGACTAGCTGATTATGCTGCATACGACTGCTCTAAGGGCTTTTATCCGAGGAGTGGGAGGCAGGAATGGATGCAAAGGAACAAACAAATGAAAAACATCTATGTTAGTAGTCACAAAGTATTTTATCTCACCACTAGGAGTTCTTCTTAATGGCACTAAAAGTTCTGAGTAAAGAGTTTCCTCCGAAGATGTCTTCACAAAGCTGTTTGAGCAACTTTTACTGAAGGAATAGAGAGAATTCTTCAGCTCTGAAAAAGACACGGGTTGACCCTGTTGCTAAAGATGACATAGTGTCCACACAGTGATGAGCTGATAGGGGACCAGTCATTGTTGGTGAATTAATCAAAACTCCAACAGCAGGAGGCACTTTAATGTTGCTACATTTATAATGGGGACAAATTCAGTTGGTGCAAGGACAGACCGTGTCCCAGGACCAACTGACATCCAGCTGTGTGTTGAGTGAAATGGATATTTATCCCAGTTGACAAATACATCTGTTTTGAACAATTATCATGAAGCTGGCTGTTTTAGAAAGTTTGTTAAAGGTATATATATATATATATACATAAAGAGTCTATAGTCAATCGAGTCTATTAAACACATTATATTAATTTCATTTATAGAGCACGCTTAGGAACTAAATTTACAAAGGGCTTTGACAGGGCAAAACAGAATATTCAGAAAACAATTACAGTAAGGCAAAACAAAAGCAAAATACAAATTAGTGATAGATAAATAAAAAATGTTAAATAATAAAAACATTAAAAACAATAAAAAGACGATGAAATGATGACATCACATAAAAGCAAGTCTGTAAAATGGCTTGTAAGAAGTGATTTAAAAGAAGTTCTCATCAGGCAGGTCGTTCCAGAGCCGAGGGGCCATGATGGCAAAAGCACGGTCGCCTTTAGATTTAAGACTTGACTTTGGAACGGCCAGAAGGGCCCCGCCCGAGGATCTAAGGCTGCAAACTGACTCATATGGGTTAGGGATATATATACTATATATCATATGGATTTCTGATATATAGCTTGGGGCAAGACCCAGACGTGCTTTAAAAGTGTGTAGTAAAATCTTCAAATCATCTTTAAATCCAACATTCAGCCAGTGGAGAGAAGCCAGGATCGGGGTGATGTGATGTCGTCTGTTCAAACCAGTAGGAAGCTGAGCTGCTGCATTCTGAACTAGTTGGAGGAGAGAGAGTTGACATGGTTACGAGGTAGACTGATGACAGTAGATTCTTTAAGGACTGGTTGTGATTAGGTCTTTTTTTATTGATTGACAGAGTCCCCCTTTAATTTAGAACTGACAAGAGTTTCTTCCCTGAAATACAAGACAAGAAAACTTAAGACAACAGAGTGAGAGAAGGAGAGCGAGAGACATCAATTAACCATGAATGCCAACCAGGACGAGGGTTTCACTCTGTTTGTAATTTTAAATATTTGATAAGGCAAAAGACAACTCACTTAGCACACTACCATATGCTAACAATGGCATTATGAGCTCCGAGGCTTGTGAAACGCGTGACAGGGCCTCCCGTAGGCCCCGACTGCTGGTTGTTGGCGGGGCACGCACACACATATACAAACAAACACATCACACACACACGGTTGCTTTTCTGCTGTTATGTCAGTGGAGTTTAGCCCCATGTAGGATGACACTTCAGCTCTCAGAGCCAAAACAACATCAAGCTGCCATAATACTAGCTGCTGGGACGGGACCCCTGTATGCCCCGCTGCTCTCAAGAGGGACCACATACCAGGCTTCTGCATCACTCACCCTTCACCTCACCGCCACCTGCTAACTCAAGGGCGGGATGCCCTTCAATGTCCCTTTCCCTCTCTTTATCTCTTTCTGTTCGTTTCACCTAAAGGGAAATTAAATTATTCTAATTTTTGGTGAATTATTTTTAGGCTTGCTAGGTGACAGAAATGTTGGTTGGTCAGTCAGCCCACCACCTTGGTGCTGACTGAAACAATAATAATATAATACAACTAGCCTGTTTGATGAAAAGCCATGACATTTTGTCCAGATATATATCGTGCCCAGAGGATGAGTCTAATAACTTTGGTGATCCCCTGACTTTTCGATCTAGCACCACCAGCAGTTGACAATCTAGCTAAACCATAGCTGATTGTCTTAACTCCTTTTTCAACTTTTTCCACTTATTCCACTCGGTCCTCTTTTTTTTCCTGTGGTGTCATTTTCTCACTCAGCCTTCGTGTCACTCCTCTCATCTTCCTTTCACTGTCCTCCTTTCTTTCACTCCCTCTCTCCCACTGGTATTTTTCTTCTCCCTTGCTGCCATTTCTCCCTGTCTCTTAAACCACTTCTCACTAATTACTTCTTTCTCATGTCTCCTCCGTGTGACTAAATGACAGTAGATGTCTGGTCTTTTGATTCTCCTCCCCTGCACACCCCTCACAGTCACAACGGCAGCATTGTCTGACATTAAGCCGCTTGCACTTACAGGGCCCCCAAGTTGAAACTGTCACTCCTTTTAAAGGGAGCTGACTAAGGAGCTTCTTCCACTGCATTCCCAACTCCTGCTGTCTGCTTCTTACATGAATTTGCACCAGTGACAAAATGCTTTAAAGAGGAAATCAGTATGAAACAGAACGGAGAGGCTTGCTGGTGATGACGATGGTCAAGGTGGAGGAAGAGTGGTCATTAAGAAGGCAGCAATACAATGTATGAGGCACCTTCTGGTTATTGTTTTGTATTTAGAATTGCTTATTTCATGCTTGTCTGTTTTAGCTTGGTGTGGGTGTGTTTCTTTAATGGCCTTCCATAAATATTACATTTGTGGCGGCAGACGAAAGGGATAACTGAGAAGAGAGGAGAGGAGAGGAGAGGAAAATATGACAATACATCAGAACGGGAAGAAAAGAAGAGATAGGAGAGGAAATAGAAGCAGGGAATGAATAGAATTGAATTGAAAAGACCTGAATAGAAGCGAGGTAGAGAGGAGAGCAGAACAGAGGAGATGAGTGGAGAGAAGAGGATGAAAAATGACAATGGAACAAAACAACAGGAAGAAGAGAGGAGGAGAGTGGGGGAGAAGAGCTGGGAATAAAACAATTGAGTTGGATTGAAATGACTTGAATTGGGCTGAATTAAACTGAAAAGAGGCAAGGAAAGGAAACCAAAGAGGAGAGTCACTGGCCAGTGTGTATGCAGTATGACTGTAGATTAGGCGATTTTGCTGGCTTACCTATGCATGCTCAAATAGGCTGCCCTGTTCAGACTGAGGGAGCCTTGTTTATGGAGAGAAGACCAAATCCTCCAATCAATCATGTATGAGGCAACACACTTGTATACACACACACACACACACACATGCACACACTCATTTCTTTCTGTCTCTGGCACATAAACATCTCCACACAAACACAAGCCACTCTGGAGACATCAAAGTGGCACACATGACGGAATTTACAAAAATACACGCACACACTATCTCGCACACACACAAAGGGATCCAGGTTATTTACTTACAGTACAGTACCTGCATTGTAGGGCCTTGGGGGGGTCTCCGGTGTGCGTAGGTGTATGCGTAATAACACCGCACTCCACCTCTCTGCCTCTCCCTTAACCATACACAACAAAACACACAAACCAACAGAGAGATGATGTACATCTCAAAAGACGCTTACGCCGCATATTCCCACCGCTGGTCTGTTTGGTATTAACTGTAGCACTCTTCTCTCCTGATGGAGTTTTGCAGTTGCCTGCCTACGGAGACTTGCTGCTTTTAGCTTTAATTTAAAGAAGGGGAAATGGTCTGTGCTAGAAAAAAAACCCTTCAAGCTTACTTCTTCTCCAGAATTAACATTTTTTCCCCCATAGTTTTCTTTTAATTATTTTATAATGCCGGAGATACAGAAGTTAGTCATATCATATCAGCTTTTATTTAGCCACCGAGTCAGCCCATGGGATGACCCAGACTGCAGATCAAATGGATTCCAGTGTACGCCAAACAGCAACAGTCATCATCTGTATTAGTATTTAAAACATAAGAAAATTAGACTTATTCATGTGTGATCCTGAAGTGAGAACAGATTTAGCATGCATTTAGTGCATGTGAGTTACTGAGAGTATGTTCATGTGTGTTGGTGTTCTAAGGTTAACTTGTTAAGGCTGGATAAAGAAGTAAGGGATGAAGCCGCTGCCAGTGAAAATTCTCATCAAAGTTTTTTACCAACTGATTTCATTTACCTTGATCTACGGTAATTTAAAATGTTGCCGTGAGCAAGACACCCAAGTGAGAAAGTCCACGAAGGGACACAAATTATGCTGAAGTTGATTTTTTATTTTTTAAACTTTGGAGCTAAAAACAGCCTGTGCAAATCCAATATTCGGATTACTCATGGTGTGCTGATTTAGTCTGATAGTTTAAGGATGAGTGCCTTGTGATAGTGCTTCCCATTCTTAATTCCTTTTAGTCATGAGTATTTTTCTTCTTGACTGCTATAAGACATTGTGGATTTTGAAACAATTCATTTTGCATATGTACACCATGCATATGTTGTAATTGCAGATGGAATATATACAGTAAAGGATGACAATTATTTGTAAAGAATAACCAGATTTTAAAAGAATCAGAGTTGCAGATTCCCAGGGTATCTCTAAAAAATAAACCACTGAAATCAGTTTTTTGTATGAATTGAATAGTTTTTCTAATTTTCACATGAATAAATGGTAATAATTTCAAGGATTTCTCAAATAATACAATTTGAAAACAATGATCCAAGTTTAACCCAAATGCATTGACATGCTGTGTATATAAGGGTCGCTGCTCCTTTATTGCTCATTCTATCAAGAACCAGAAGTACCTTATTGTTGCTCCTCACTATAAAACTCTGGTGCATCGCTGTGTAACAGAGCGACATCACAGCCTGTCACACACTCTACATCCACAACCAACGCTCACTCTTTGGTCCCTGCTGCTTGGAGGTTCCACTCTATGCATGCAGTTGTGTGTATGTATGTGTGTGTGTTTCAGATGGACTTTAGTGGTTTTGGATGGTTTCATCTGAGCACCCTTGTGCAGTGTACAGGACCAAGGTGTCAAAAACAGTGCCCGCTCTCTGCTTTTCCAGTTTTTTTCTCTCCATCCATACATCAATCATCCACATGCATGTCTGTGATGCTGTGTTTTCTGCACAACAATGCAAACATTCACCATGTTTCAACAGCAGTTAGGCCTCTATTTGCAAGTTAGTACAGTATTTAAACATGTGCTTGAGCACTCACATGAATACATTGTACTACTGACTTCCTCTTGTGCCGGCATTACTTCAGACTGGCAATTAAAAGCAAGCCATTCACTTATCAGGAGTGTCTGTTCCCACCCACTCAAATCTCATCTCATCTGATTCCCAGTACCAGTACCACAGTTGTGTGTGTGTGTGTGTGTGTGTGTGTAAGAAAGAGAGAGAGAGAGTAAGTGGGGAGAAGGGCACTTCTCGATCTGACACTTCACAATGTGTGAAATTTAATTAAACACGCCTCACAACCATCTACACATACACAAATATACAAATACTGAAAATTCCATGCAAAGATAATACATACAGTATATGCAGTACACCTTTTCATTATATGCACATTTTTTCATACACAGGCCACTGTCCTTTTCCTATTATCACCTTTTCAGAGGCAGTTAATGTAACTTTTTTCAGTAAAAACACATTATGGGTCTCTCTGCATGAGGTACAATTGTGAGAGTCATTTGGCTTTGGTGCAGACTAAAACATGGATCAGTTCTGTAAACAGTCTTAAACAGACTGAAGGGCTAAATACATTCTGGACCTGCTTGAGCAAGGCACTTAACCCCCAGCTGTTCCAGTGGAGCTGCTCAGTAGCCAACAGATCAGACAGCCAACAGATGATTGAGCTGGGCAGCTTCCAGGTGTGTATCTGTGATTGCGGTGCAGAGTCCTAAATAAATCTAAAAAGGTTCTGAAGTGTTGGGTGGTATGATTCAGACCAGCAGACTCAAGTGTTTTGCCTAAACTTGTTCAGACTTATACTAAGTTTATAAATCCAATAGTCAAGAGTTTAGATGAGTGTGATTTTGGGAGTGTTTCTCAAGTTATTCTGGGCGTAATTAAACAAAACCACTCTTGATTAAAGGTGTTCAATTAATAACTCCCCCTTTTCCATTTAGAAAACCATGTTGACCTTTTAACGCTTGAGGCCATTAGCAACGAATTGTAAATGTTTGATGAGTCACTGTTGGCTCTATCTAAGACTTTTTTTCTTCTAATGTTAGCCAGTAATGTGGAAGTATTTCTTTAACTGATTGGACGATCCTGTTACATGTACTCCTGAAAAGCTATTGCATACACCAGTTGGTCTCACACATAAGTGTGCTGGCATGGTACACATCTAAAGCCTTCTTGAGGATTTCCTCTTCCTGTGAGGAAAGTGCACATGGACTGAAATTGGACTGCATTATATCCTTCAAAAGGGATTCTGGAGCTATTTAGCATTGTACCTCCATAAAGTCTGGTGCCTTGTGAGGGACAAATAAACAAAATAATGAGGAAACTTAATCAGCAGAGAAAGGAGTATACTGACGTTTAGTTCCTTTTCTGAGTTTAGCTCCAAAAACACTGGTTCCTACATTTCCCATAATGCAACTCAGCAGGGTTCTGCACCATCTGCAGCCTTAAAGCTCACTTCTTTTAAACCATGCACCTCTAGTTCATAACACAGCCTTGCTGTTAAAATGTCTCAAGCCCAAACCAAGATTACCCTGATGTCACTCAAGGAACTCAGAAACTCACCTACATGTGTAAAATCAGGGAAGTGCCCCTTTAAGAAAATATAACATTTATCTAAAACATAGCATATCATTTTTCATGTACTGGGGGCTTTATTCATGTGCCAAGACTGCTGTAAACATCTCCATGATATGTTACTTACCTGACTATGAAATGCGGTTTGCCCTTTAATTTAGTATTTTTGTGCCCTATGCAGTGAGCGTGGTGCGAAGGTGGGAGAAGAGGTGCCACAAAAATGCAAAGAGGCTGCAGGGCAAGGTGTTGGCACAGGCATTTAAGAGAAAAACTGGTAATATCTGTGTTAAAAATAGATATTCAAGGTTGGTCCTTGAATATTTCTTTTTCGACGACAATTTGATAACTTGGTGATTCTGCAAGTAGGTGTTAGAAAGAGCAGGCTGTACAGAGCCTTATAAAATAGTTAGCAGTAATGCAAATGCACAAAAAAATGTGAATTGATGATCTATGCTAAAATCCTGCCTTGTTTTGCGTTAACCACAAATCGCATCTATGAATGAAATAGACAAACGCGAGCATAGAAATGACGGCACAGAATGGTCTTTATTTTTCAAACAGGCTGATATTTAAAACATATTCACTTTGGCATGGCCCACGTATCATTTTAAAAGGACTTAAAATGTGACTTTTGGAGCAATCTTATCTTGCCGTAATGCTGACTGTTCAGTTCAGTTTTGGTACTGCTGTGACACTGTGCAGAGATGCTGCCTTCATGGCACAAATGGGAATTAACACAAGAAAGAAACGCATCACATGCTCCACAGTGGTGCTGAATGACAAGGCTGGAATTGTTTGTGTACCTCAGCATTGATGAGTGTGATGTTTGCGACCTACTTCAATGTGAGTTCTCATTAAGTGCTGAGAAATACAGGAACCAGCTAGGAGTACTATGAATGTACAGTATATATGCGTGTTTATGCTTCTAAATTGAGCTGCAGTGCTTTCTCTTTCATGTTCTACCAAACACTCACTTTTACCATTGTGCTTGTTGGGCATGCATACTTTCTGTCTCATACTTAGTCTTTTCACTTGGCTTTTTTTGACACAGATGTTGGCATCTCTGTTTGATGTCTTGAACCTCTGGATGACTACCTCACACAGTACACTTGTTTTCTCCCCATGGGGAATTATTTCAACATATCACCTCACTAGTCTTCTCTAAGGTTCAGATGTGAGTGCTGGCCGACCCACTGGGATTCTTTGCAGTATGGTGTGAAGGAGGAGATGGGAGAGGAGAAGGAGAAAAGAAATTAGATTTCATCTCAGGTTCTTTCCCTTTTGCAAGTTCTGCAAAGGTTGCAGGAGAGGCTGAGTGGTTTTAGGTGATAGTGGGCTAACCCGCACACAACTTAAACCTCTTGCCCACTTCTTTCAAAAGTTTGGTGACCAGTGTTTGAACCAGCAACCTTTCATAGTCACTGCTCCCTGAAACCACCTTTTCAGCTAGCCCACTGGTTCTTCTTCTGTTTCTGCAGTATCGATGCCATTACTCTCTTTGGCTGTTTTTGCACACTGTTTTCATTTTCTACATCCTTATTTTTCTACAGTAACAATTTCTGCTCATTACTGATGTTGCCACAATTCACCATTTAAAACATAAGAAAAAAAGAGTTTGAGAAAGAAGTGATCATATTTCCTGCAGGCTTTACTTAGCCCTGCCAGTGCTTTCCCTCTATGGCAGTTACATCAGCCACTCACTTGTCACCCACTTGTCCAAAGTTTCATGTCAGGAAGCCAGTCAGATTTAAACAATTCACTGACAGCCCACAGCCCGGGCCTTTTGCCGATGGGGTGATTCTAGATTAAAACCCTTTTAGGGCTTGTAATTTCCTGAGGCTTTTTCCTTTAACATTCCCCTTAGTGACTTCACACTCACTTCTTACACTCAGTGTCACGAATGGCAGGACCGGCTTTAGGTGGCTTATGTAACAGTCCATTAAGTTTACCGTAGAAATGGCCTGTATTGCCTGAGAGGCTGCAGCAGACACCTAGAGATAAGTAATGTCAGAAACAGACAGCGATACGGATGGGGCCTCTTACATCTTTTATGGAACATTAGACTGAGTGAAGAGATGACCTAATTTGAATTGATTTGGCGTGTTTGTGCTCAGGAGAGCACATACAGAGACGCATAGACACAAAGAAACACACATAGTTATGCAGGCACCCCCTCTCCCCACACACACATGCCAAGAAGCACAAACACACACACTCAATCACAGCTAATCTAGGTCTCTCTGCTTGTATGCTGCACAGCTGTAGCTGCATATCTTTGGAAAAATCTTAGATGTTTTCAGCTGAATAAGCTCCAGCTTGATTACACTGCTCCCCTCCCCATATGTATTAATGAGGGTGTTCTTACTTGCTGAATTCTCCCTCCATATTGTTGTTGTGCAGTTCACGGTCCACTGGGCTACTGGCCCGCAGATGTAATTGTTTTAATTTGCTAACTGTACACTCACTCAATTAGGACAAAAGCAGAATTCTGTTCTATTCCCTCTTCCCAGTGCAGAATAGGAAAGTAGACATCATTTTGAAATAGCAATTACTGTAGCGTGCACAACACAACATACCCTCAAACACGCACTAGGACTTGAGGAATGTACTTTTTTCAGTTTTTTGTTTTTCAAGATGACATGCTGTGTTCATCTCTAATCCAATCTTCTTTTTTTTCATTAGTATTTTCTGCTTTCCTGCTTAGTAAAGGTTTCTCTGTGTGCATTCTGTTTAATTAGAGTGCTTTGATACTGGCCTTTGGCAGAGGACTGCTTATTACTGCATTGTGTGTGTGTGTGTGTGTGTGTGTGTGTGTGTGTGTGTTTTCCTACTTTTTTGGACACACATTTTTGCCTTCATGTTTACCCTCTTGCTATTTTAGGGCCTTGGCAACTCACACATAATCATTATTTTATCACACATACTAGTGAGCTCAAAAAGCTTTTAATTGTTTGTTCTTACTTTTACCATCTTTACCAAGACGTGAGGATATTCCTGGCGATATGAACCTTTATTGTTTGGTGCATGTAAGTTAATTATTAATTTAATAAAATTTGGTTAAAGGGTAACTACACCCTCAAATTGTGTTAAAATTCTTTCTCACAGGACATTTTTAAAATGCACAACTAGTGAGGGAGCAACGCCTCCAGTAGTTGTTGCATGGCCTCCCACAGCTACTTTGTTTTGAGCTAGCGAAGGGTTCTTTTCAGCATGTATATATCATCTTGTGTTCTCTGTTTTTTTTTGCCCCAATAGCCAAGCTTATCGAGAAAACCGCATGGTAATTATTTCACAATCAGCCCAGGGTAAAAAGGCTGTGGCTGAAATCTACCAGCAGACAGCTAAATCTCGCCAGGAAAGAATTTATTAGGCTTTGGCAATTTTACCATCACGTTATTTCCTGCTTTGCATTAGGACTGGGGAGGGGTGAATGGGTGCTGACATATCTCACTGACTTAGGCTTGTTCTTGAGCTTGTGTGAGCCCCGGCAAGTCTGTTATTTTTGTATATTTTAACACCTTGGAGTATTTTATCATACTTTAACCATGGCCCCTTGATCAGATTAAACAAACTGTGGGAGGCATTTTGCATATATTCTGCACTTTTATGTGAACATTAATTATCTATGTAAACAGCCAACTGTTGTCATGGTAACACCATTCTAGCACCCCCTGTGTGAGAGATGTGAAGATACTTGATTCACTTTTACCTAAGTTAAGACATATATAATTGAGAGGCTCAAGAAGATGTTATTGAAGAACTAAAGTAATAAATATGATATGTAATACTGTGCATACTGAGCAGCTAATCAATGAAGAAAATGTCAAAGAACCAAAACAATATTAAATACACACACACACACACACACACATATATATATATATATCGTTAGATAATGTGTTTCTGAGGTGTTTGGGGCCAAGTACAATAGTTTCAGTTATGTCTGAGTTTAACATCAGAAAATTGCAGGTCATTCAGGTTTTTATGTCCTTGAGGCATGCTTGAAGTTTAGCTAATTTGTTGGTTTCATCTGGCTTGATCGATACATACAATTGGGTATTATCTGCATAACAATGAAAATGCATGGAGTGCTCTGTAATAATATTGCCTAGAGGAAGCAAATATATATATATATATAACATATATAAGGTGAATAGAATTGGTCCAAGCACAGAACCTTGTGGAATTCCGTAAATAACTTTGGTGTGCATAGAGGATTCATCGTTAACATGTACAAACTGTTATCGATAAGGAGAAATGGGACACATGAAATTGAATTTAACTTTCCAATTTGGAGCACAATTTGACCTTGCAATAGAAAGAATAGTTGTTTGTATTTTTACAGGCCAGACAGCTACATCACATCATATGACAAGATGGTCAGGTTGTAATGTTGAAAGATTTCTGGAAAGATGGCTGATAACTTAAATCTTTTCCACTGTAGGAAGTAAATAGATGGAGGAGAGGAGAAGGACCTCACAAGACCTTGCAGGAAGTAATTGTGAGATAATTGATTGTTAATCTTTGCAGGTTAAACAATAAGTAAAACTGTGTGTCATCTACATAACAGTAAAACTATACCCTGCCATACCTTAGAGGTAGATATTGATAAAGGGCTTGCAATTTCCTGAGGATTTTTCCTTTAACATTCCCCTTAGTGACTTCACACTCACATATTGATAAAAAGAAAATTGGGCCCAGAACAGACACCTGAGGTACCCCATGAGTGATTTTTTGCAAATGGGGAAGGAATTACAAGCATCTGAGATGCCAAGTTGATCAAATGTATCAAATGCTGTGCTGATATACTAAAACTGAGTATTTCGATGCTATAAGCAAATAATTAATCACTTGAAGTAAAGCTGTTGTGAACAAAGAACTGTAAACCCACAAAGATGCTTCCTAAAGACCATCCAATATGTATAAGTGTAGGTTTCCTATGAATGAAGCTTTAGCTTGACGCTCTCTCATTACTTCCCTCGTTGTAATCCACATTGAATAATCCACAGGACGACTCGTAAAGGTTTTTACCGTTTACTTTC
>JAVQJD010067119.1:0-15987 GCA_036023655.1 Nannoperca australis
CTTGTTGCCAGTTTGGCCTGTTCGCAAAGGACAAGACAGATTCTCCCCAAAATCGTGTTGAATTCTTCTCCACTAAATCAAAATTAATCGGAAGTGCCACCTAGTGGACAGATATATATATATAATATATATTATAGTATATTACTAGTGGTTTGGCTTGGATGTGATTTGACTTCTCCAAATTATATTTAATATAAAACACACATTTACATGGTTGGTTATTGGGTGTAAACTGTTTTCTATATAGAATATCACTTTATTTCATAATAATAACAACACGAATATGTTCGGCTGCACTGGGGGAGACAGTCATCTGTGTTGAGAACTGTTGGGAGGTTTACACTGCCTGGTTTAAATTTATATTTTAGGACTTTTCAGCTTTATTGTCCAGATTAAAACATTTGTTAAAGTAAAGTAATCAAATGTAATAAGTTACATTACTTAAATGAAGTAATCAAAATAGTTACATTACTCATTACTTTTTAAACAGGGTAACCTGTAACCTATTACATTTCAAAAGTAACCTTCCCAACACTGTTAGTACGTGTGTGTTTAGTAGGTCTGTGGCTGCAGCAGCCAGGTTAGCTACACATCTTGCTGCCTACAGAATTGGTTGTGGCAACTCTAAAACTCTTTTATTACATGCATCTTCCTGCCTGTATTTCACACCACTTAAAGTGGCAAACTCCCGGAGGTTGCTGTAAAAACATAAACTACCACGCTGCATTGACAGCTGTTGAAGCCAATTTGGCAAGTTTAGAATGAGCCTTTGAGTTGAGTTTTAATTATGTTGCAGTCAACCTCCTTTCTTTAATCCTTAATACCAGTTTCACGGTGATTAATTGCCATCAACACCATTTACAAGTCCCTTATGCCTTCTGCCCCTTTGGCTGCTAGCTGACTATCATCAGTGACTGCTGTCTCCTCCACTCCTCTTCTTCTCCCCCTCACTCACTCACGAGAACATCTCCCAGAAATACATTAGGACATTAACAGTTTATTCGGCCCACTGATGTCAGAGTTTCAGCATGAGCCAAGATGAGTCTGCATAGTTTTCTGTAGCAGAAACACTGCAATGAAACCTTCATCATGGTGTTTGCATCTTTTCATGGTCTTATACATAGCCTAACTGCATATGTTCACAGATGCTCTGATTCAATTTTATACCACACCTTAAATCCAGTTCAAATAACTGAGGGATTGTTTCCTGCAGCCCTCTCTGAAAATCCAAGACACACGTGTTTCAAGACCTGCCTTTGTGGTGTTGCTTTTACAATTAAACAGACTGTGACCATATTTTTTTTTGCACTGAGAAAGCCTTCGAAGGGCACTATAGGTTTGAGTAGCTCACTGAAATTTACTACGGTACAGTGTATATTAAGGGCCATCACATACTAAGCATCTCTGTTTCAGTAGCAGGAAGCCTGCTCGGTGGGACTGGTAGGTGTCACCTCACTTTCTGCAGGAAACATTAAAGGAGAGGATGAATGAACTCAGATCTGTCCCTGAAACCAACATGGCAGGGTGAAATCTGTGATGCATACGCTTTAATGATGGAACGCTACGAGTCTCTCCCCAATTGAAATTAGACTGACCCAATAAAAAGCTGAAAAAAGTGATGTCGACTTAGCCTGTGTGCAGGATCAGGCTGTGCCTTTTAGGTTCCAAACAATTGGTTGGTTCATCTATGTACAATTGATTTGTCATCATTACATTATTGTATGAAAGCTGTAAAATATTTTTATTTATCATCCATGCCAACATATTATTCCAGAACCTAAAAATCAAACATAATGAACATTGCTTTTACCATGTAACATTAACATACATTCAAACCTGATACCCATTCATGTTGCTGTGTTTAAGGCTTTCAGTTGCACTATTGGTGGGTGTGTGGAGTCATTTTCTTCATGTGATTTTGGAGCAGCCTGGAGGTCAAAATGTGCTGCATATAATCCAGCTGTCTGATCTTTGGCGCCCACCAGTTCTGCCAAAGTGCAAGGTACCACACCTCCACCAGCTCCAGGGGTAATGATTTATGGCTGAACCTACACACAAACCTCCCTGCAGAAATTAATAAAACAGTCAAACTCGTGTCTGCCTATGAATATTCTCGCAGGCCCAAGATAAGATGATTCCTATTTTTATCATTTTCTGAAGAACTTGGGAACAGTAACACTTCAAACATAAAAAATGTTTCTACACACTTTTCTTTCTCTATAGGTTATCTTTTTTGGAGGGTTTGCTGAACTTTAGCAGTGTTAGCTGCTGTTTCATTTGTATTCTGTTACCCACTACCTCACCTCAGAGCTGTCCAATAATAGTTTTAGGAGGCTTGCTCACCAACGTCACAGCAGTTGTTTACACAGGTTACAATGTTACCCATTATCTCTCTTGCTTTACTCATAAAGCACACTGTATGCTGCTAACAGAATCAAGTTTGGTTTGTTCATACAGCTGCCACAATGGAATGGTTGTAACCACAGCTATGGCCTGTCTTAGGCTGCAGTATGTGCAGGTTGGCCTGTTGAAAACTTTGCATTGCCAAACTATCGTCTACCAATGCACCACCCCTTTCAAATGGTGAACAATGTCATTTGATTGGTTGCTTCTTCCATGTTTGTCCTGGGCTGCAGCTTTTTCACAATGTCGCTGCAACTTGCTGCTTTTCCGTGTAGCATGGATGTCAAGTATACTAGCACAATGTTTGGAGTCGGTATGACAGCCTTTGCAAACCAAAAAAACTCAGTTTCGTTTGGAGTATGCCATCAATATATCGCTGCTGACAGCAACCCAGCAGGTGTGGTTTTCACTGAATGCATACAAAAGATCCCAAAAATTCAGGATGTAAGATTGTTTGGTTCATTCACAGTCAGATAACAATTTTCTGGGTTGTAAGAACTTTGTAGTAAGTGTTAGTGTGACTTTAATGCAGAAGCTTGAAGGTGAGCAGGACACTGCAGAAACAACCACACAGCCATTATTTTGTGAAATTAAATCTTAAGGAACTCAGAACCCTCTTTCCCCAACACACATGACCTCAGGGCTGCATAGCTTTGCAGCGCTCAGGTCACGTCATACTCCAAAGGCATAATAAAAGTTGACACACAAGCCACACAACTCTCTCCGTTGGCAGCCCATAACATCAAACAAACCTCATCCTTCGTCTGTTACACCGAGCACAGTGAGCTTTGGTGCATAAGCATTGTCCTAAGCTCCTGGCTCTGGGCCATGCATATTGTACGAGCATGTAACCTATATCTATCTTTTCTCAGTCAGCAGGGGTCCCCTGATCAGTATACAGGGTGTGATAGTGTCCAGGGGTTTGTTACATGGTGTTTAGTTCATCTTTTCCCCTGTCTAAACAAATCAATGTCCTGCTAATTTGACTTGGTAGTCAGATTTTAAATTCTTAAATCTGCCTCTCACATGGCTGCCAGAGGCTCGAGCTGTGTGCTCTATAAATGGGTGTTCAAAATGTGTTAAGACTATGATAGTTAACATTTTATGGAGGTTTTATTGAGGTGTAATCAGGGTGGGTGTAAAACATTACCTATTACATTTCAAATATTTTATGAAAATAGTATAAGATGTGTTGGATTGATGTTATCTGGCAAGCGCAGTGTTCACTTTTGAGGTTATTAAACTGCGTGGCATTATTAACCAAAGTATAGTAATGGCTTGATCGAGCAAATCAGTCCAGAAGCAGAAGGAAAGAGAAAGAAGGTCTATGAGACATTGATGATGTGAATGGGAGGTGTGATGTTGGGATTTACTTAAGCAGCATGAAATCAGCCAAATGGTTGCAGGAGTGAGGGAGGAACACTCATCAATAATTTCACTGCGCAACATATTTAACTGACAGATTATTCAGTGAAGCTGATCAATCCTTAATCACACCGTTTTAGCTTTCTGTTTGACAAAAATGTTTGTGGTTTCTCTCTGTCTCTCTTTCTGTCCCAGATTCTGATCGGGGAAGTGACCAGCTTCTTTGTGAAGACAGAGGGAGCTCAGGAGAAGACCATAGTGACTGCTGACTGCTGTTATTTCAACCCTCTCCTCCGTAGGATCGTACGTTTTCTGGGTCAGTTATAGTCCTAAAGATCAGAGGTTTCTTAGCTTTGGATAAATAGAGCCTCTGCATTCTGGGACCAAGGCTCATTAAGACTCACACCAGTACTCTCTGTCATAAGGCCTAAAAGAGCCCTTATAGTTAGTTTAGGTCTCCTGTGGACTCATTCCGCTCGCCCGTCTCTTCATGTCCTGTTCTGTTGATGTTCAGTGATTTTTTTCATCATCTCTGTAGCCTGTATTTATCCAAGTTATAAATCTTTTAAAGTGATGGTCAGCTGATATGAAGCGTAAAAGCAAAGGCTATGTCCATCTGGCCTTTCACTCCCACACAGACAGCAGTCAGTGTAACTATTTTATTCCCATTTATGTGCTTGTTTCTGACTCTTACCAGTCTTACTGATTCACTTATTCTGAGTTTACATATCCACACTCTGCCTCTCTTTCACTTCGTCCCTCTTTTTCACACAGGTGTCTACTCCTTTGGCCTCTTTACCACCACCATCTTTGCCAATGCAGGTCAAGTGGTGACAGGAAACCAGACTCCTCATTTCCTGTCTGCCTGCAAGCCCAACTACACAGCTCTGGGCTGCCAGTCTCCACTGCAGTACATCACAGAGCGTCGAGCATGCACAGGAAACCCATACCTGGTGGCGTCCGCCCGCAAATCCTTCCCCTCCAAAGACGCAGCACTCAGCTTTTATTCAGCCATCTACACAGTGGTAGGGAACATTAATGGGGCAATGGGTGAAAGAGACACACCAGGGTAATTGTGGGAAATGATAATGTATTAATGAAATGACAGTGATATGTGTGTGTTGATATGGATGTTTAACCACTCGACATACTTTTGTTTTGCAAACATTTTAGTAAAGCAAAATTAAAATAACTACGTTATGAACATTATTCATTAAATTCATATCTTCATCGTTATTTGATCTCTATATATTTCTTAAATTGGATAATAATTTAGTATTTTCACTCCACACACTGAAATACACATTTGCTTTAAATAGTATGTGCACGTTGACTTTTAAAATAAAATTTCCTTCCGTGATAGTCATCACTTAATCTTAACACATATGTTGTCCTTTATTATGGTAAAACGTGTGTGCATGTTGAGCCTCTAAAATAATAAATTATTACATTAGTAGAAACATTTGTACTGCTGAAAAAACCTTTAATGGAGCATTTATTTTTAATTACAGTGTCATGTTCCTGTCATTTTATAGAAGCATTAAACCAGTCATGGTAGTGTTTTCATGGTGCTTTTTTTGTACCTCATCTAACCCTTCAGCTGCTCTAAAATCACTGAAGAGTGCGGCCTCTTGTGGCTTATTCAAGCTGTTCAACCTATTAAGCTTTTCAAGCTGTAGCACTGTTTGAATTATCTCAGCTGGCTGACTGAAGACCTGCGGATTAAACACCTGGTACAGCTCACTGTGAACAAAAACATTTATTTCAAATATATTTCTGTTATACAGATGTACGTGACCCTGGTGTTCCGGACCAAAGGGACCCGTCTGACCAAGCCCACCCTGTGCCTGGTGCTGCTGTCTCTGGCTGTGTTGGTGGGGGTGATGAGGGTGACTGAACACAGAAACCACTGGAACGATGTCCTGGCTGGGTTTGTCACCGGAGGGGCCATTGCTGCCTTCCTGGTGAGAAGAAGGAGGAGGAGGGAGATATGGGCTGGGAAAGCAGGGTGGAAAAAGAGATGGGTGGAATTTCAGGGATCAAAAAAGGATGGACGAGAAGGAGATAATGGTAGATGGGTGGAAATCAGGTTGAAAGACAGGAGAAATGAAGAAGAGGAAATGATACAGTAACTACAGAAGCCAGAAAATGGTTGAAAGGCTGGCCTACAAACATGTCACTGATAGTACGGTTGTAATGTAATTGTACACCATTTTAGGCTGATTATTTTACCCCAAGTCAATGCCATAGGATAAGCTGCATACTACCTAAAATACTGCACCATTGTTTCATCTCCATGGAAAGTGAGGGGGAAACACGGTATGTACAAACAAAATGTATTATTTCATCTTTCTTTTCCATTTTAACAAGTTTGTTTAAGAAACTAAACTTTATTTTAAGTATTTACAGTTCATGGGGATTAAGTAGCAGTAGCTGTTTTGCTAGATGTCTGTCTGTCTGTCTGTCTGTCTGTTTGTCTAATGTTATTGTTTTATAAGTACTTATAATACATACATTTACATTGTAATACATTTAAATAATGTAATACATTTAAATATGTGATATGTGATACCATCACAGATTCAAATAGTGTCATTTGGTGTTGGTCAGACCTCTTGGCCTAAATTAATGTTCTGGTAAAACCTCTAGGGTCAGTGTTAAAATTAATGACTGTGTGGCTTTCTTCCCATGCCTCCTCCCATATTTCATTCTCTCTCTCTCTTTCTCTCTCTCTCTTATCATCTGTCTTTCCCTCTCATACTGTAAGTGACCTCTTCAGTATCTGTTCCCATGGACACTCGCACCAGAAAGTCATCCATCTCTGTGCTGCAGTGGAGCAAATCTCTCCCCTCTCTTTATCTCTTACCCCTTTTCTCTGCTCTCCATCAGGTGTCGTGTGTGATCAACAATTTCCAGCAAACCCAGATTGCAGTGCCGACTCCTCCACCTCAACAGCGTCCAGAGCCCCCCATGGGGCTGCCTCTCCTCAGTCTGCCCCGTGTGGAGAGTCCACTCGAAAAGTTAAGTGGCTTCCAGGTAAGGGATGGGGACAATCATTCTCATAAATAAAATAGCTGAGATAATCAATAGACTGCAGAAGTTTCCATGATGTATTTGTGTTTGACTGGAAGGTGTCTTTTGGTGAGGCAAATACTTATTGGCCATGCTAGTGGCATGGCTCTAGGAATGGCAATGGCAATGTCAATAGTTCAGCACTTCGGCAATAAAATATCTCACCATTGGACATTCATGGTCCACAGAGGATGAATTGAGGTTGACATTTGTGGTTATGAGTGAAATAACAACGTTTGGGTGGACTGTCATAACATTTTGTACAGACATTCAGGTGCCCCTCAGCATGAATTGTAGTCACTTTGGGGATCCTACACCTTTTAGTTTAAAGCGCCATCATCAGGTCAAAATTTCAATTCGTCCAATACTTTGGTTTGTGACCTGGTACCTGCAAAACTAATGACATTCCTATCAGCTTCAGCTGCACTTTGTGTTTAGTGATAATTAGCTAATGTTAGCATGCTTACACGCTAAACTAAGATGGTGAACATGTTAAACATACCATACCATTTAGTTAAAAGCAACAATGTGCAGCCTCACAGAGCCACAAGCATGACTGTAGACTCTAAGTCGTGTTATTTAGTGTGTATGGAGCTATCTTTTACACTTTTTTGTCCTCACTGATAACCTTGGTTGTTTTATTGTATTTGCATGTTTCCCAAATGCTTCTGTCTGTCTGATATCTTTGTTGGGTACAACTATCTCTTGCCTGGACATCATCCTTTTGCATTCAAGTCAAGTAAAGTCTATCTGTTCTATTCCCTCAAGTTTTAACTTCCTAAATGTTTTGAAATGTTTTATACTTTACTTTGCCTCTTCTAATCTTCTCTGTCCTTTTGCCTCCTGTTAGGCTACAGGGCTACCGTATTCTGAGATCACATGACCATCAGCCAATCCTGTCCCCCGCCCCTCCCGATGTGCTCCTCCCCTCACGGCGTTGCCTCACCAGCGCAGTCTAGACCTGCCCATTGAGATCCCCCCGCCCTGCCCTGCCCACCCTGAAGGACGACATCCTCTTCGACGTGTCAAATCCACACAGGTCTGAAGGTCCACCAATCACAGGAGGCAAAACAGCAACATGTGCACATGGCTGAAACCTGTCATCCTCTAAGGACCATTAGGAGATGGATTTGTGTCCTTCTGTCCTGTTCTGTCCTGTTTGTCCTCCAAGATGGCCTCCTTTTTCTTTCAGGTGTAAAAGAGCCAATGAAAGATTCGCCAAAGCCAGAGCTGTTCAAGCAATACTGTGTCCTATTTCCTTGTCCTGTTTTCAACCACGACCCAACAGTGACTGCAAAGACTGCTGGCTGGTGATGACTTGATAAAACACTTGATCAAATCAAAAAACTCAGCAGAGCAGAGGGTTTTTTAATGATCGAAGAGAAAATCACAATCACTGGTGGATCGTCCTCAAAAGACCATTTTGTAACGCTCAGGACAATACAATGGGAAAAAGACAAGATTAAAAACAAAGACCCTTATGTAATCAAAATGCAGGTACTGTCGAGTATTATGATACAGATTTTTTTGTGTCCTCAAATCTAACTAAGGAGTCGCTCAACAAGGAAAGCACTTTTGTAAATTATAGCACAGATGAACCAATTTAGTGTTCAGTAAACTGTATCTTATTTGTTTTGGGGGGTTATGAGTTCGGTCTCTTGCTGTATATTGTGTGAAGTGACAGAAGAGAGATTTATACACACTAGAGCTGTGCTTGTGATAACACATTTGATTTGGGGCATCAGTTAATTCTTTCCTTAAGTGAACTGAACTAGATTTCCATCAGCTTTCCAAATATCTACTTACTATTCAGGTGTGTATTTATAAATGTCTGTAGGTTCTACGTCCATGCTGTGAAATATTTGGAAAGTTTTATCATTTGACTTTCTCTTATTCCCATGTGGAGTTCTTTGTACGTGTTAATTTGCATAAAAGTCTCACTTTTTCTTTCCCTTCCCCCTTCAACATGTTCATGGCTCTTCTTTCTTTTTTTAAATTACATGTATCTAAATGTTGCTGTATTTGCTCCCTTTGCTTTCCAACATGAATGTTTTATAAAAGTAGTGTGGCATCACTTGTTGATGCTACTGTTTATCCATCTGTCATCTGTTGTTCGGTTATTTCCAGATTTTCCTGCTTTAGTCCACCATAATTTGCTCACACTGACTTTAGAAAACCAATGGCATAGACCAGTGTGTAACACAGAGGTAAGACCTCTGAGTTTTGTATAGTTTTGTACAGTATATAGGTTTCTTTACACAGTATATACTACATTATCATGACGTTTAAATTGTGTGAACAAGGTGAAGCTACCTGAAGTTGTCTTGTAGGAACATGAGTAGTAGCCTGATCTTAAGCAGGAATGTAGCGCAGTGGAGAAGTGTGTGAAATCTAACAGCATACAGTCGGTGTGTTTGGCTCATAACTTGCTTTGGTTCTGCTCAGTTCAATAGGACACTGCAGGAAGGTTATACTAGAAGGAGAGTATGCAATGGATTATATAAAAAAGACATTGCAATGGTTTTATTAAGCGTGTGTGTATGCGTGTGTGTATGTTTATAATGAGCACAATGTATGGCAGCATAACTGTTAATTTGGCACTGTTTTCTTAAGTTAAACTGTCAAAAGTAGCTGCTATAATTACACACTTGTGCTTGTGTGTAACTGTGGGCCTTCAAAGGACCCCTGCCAAGGCGTCCTAACAATGCCTGTTATAGCAGAAGGTGCTCATTATAGCTCTGAGATTACCTACAGTATAACTTTTCAGTCTGAATTTTTTGTAAACAACTGAAGAGGTAGAGAACACCATAACTGTCCAAATGATGTTATTTTCATGTTAAAATGTCTCTGTTTTGTATTTATTTACCAAAATAAATTGCAATTACCACACACTGCTGCCTGAATTACATTTTTCTCTTGATGTGTTGTAATTCTTTGCACACTTCAGTAAGGATATACCTTTCCTGGTCTACAAGCTCCGTTTGTTTCATGCTGTTACTTCAAATCATTGACATTCAGAAGCCATGAACACTGTATGTGAAAGTATAAAGAGACATTTTGTGTGATATTTACCTGCATTAAATTAATCTTGACTATCAGTCAGACCAAGAGCAAAAAGCCTTTTAGGAAATACACAGGTGTGTCAGTAAGCCATGACAATGTGACAGTGAGACACCATGCACAATACCAGGACCCTGAAACTGAAGCAGCTAAATGGAATTCAGCCATTATTAGTGCTTTTCCTGCTGTTACATGTCAAAAATGTCTTCCATGAAAGCAACCTACCTGTGCTGGAAGACCCGTACAGGTTAAAGATCTGTGTTGGGGCTTTTGAACTACACCATTGGAGTACATACTAATTGTATACAGTACACACACAAATCAAGCTGATTTAGTGTGTATTATGGCTGTAGTCGGGTGGTTTGGACACAGGGTGGCAGTGTTTACCATGCTGACCTGAAGACAGCGGAAATCAGAAGAGAGGCTTTTAGAATTTACCAGTTGAATGTTTATGAAATCAAATGGCACATTAGGAATGTTAAAATATGCTAAAACAAAAAAGAGAATTTTGAAATGTTTTTTTTGCGTGAGACCTGAGTTGGCCCACATTAGGCATTAGTCATCAAGCTAATAAATGTAATGTAATGGCACAATTACTTCGAAATGTAGACACAGGCAATTTCTCTCTCTCTCTCTCTCTCTCGCTCTCTCTCTCTCTTTCTCCTACAATTGCCCCAATCTCTCCCCGCCCCTTCTTTGTGCTCCTTTGAGTTTGTGTTTGTCAGTCTTGTTAACGACAAGGCGCTCACACACAAACACGCTCACTCTCTCTTTCTCTCTCTCACACACACACACACACACACACACACAAACAGAGAACTCTGCACTCTCTTGACAACATTATCTTTTCCGGAAATTGCTTCTCAAGCACAGCCAGAGCCCCATTAGAAAAGAAGAGCTCTACGCTGTAACCTTTTTAAAAAGCCATTAGTGATGCACCTGCTTCTCTCCCTCTCTCTCTCTCTGTTCCTATTTGTGTGTCCTATTTGTCTCTCTTGTTAACACTGACACACACACACACACACACACACACACAGTTTCTCCATCCTGATTGCCAGCTTCTCCGTTCCCAGTCCTACAAACTGACTACTGAGCAGCACAAGCATCCTTCTATTCCAATTAGAGTATGAATCTAAAGTTCTGCCTCTGAGTGCAAAACCACTCAATTTAATAATTTACGAGTGTTATTCTAATGGCATGTGACTGTTGAATCAGTGTTTTGGATGTGAGTAATTCTCTCTTAAAGCCACACACTGGGAAAACAAGATATTTTAGAAAATGTCATGTCACTGCAGTGATGAGGCGGGTTTACTCCAGTCTGCCTAGATATGAGCATTTTTTACGAATGAGATTTTAACTATAAATGCTGCTCCCACTTAACGTGATTTAATTTTTTTGTTATAGTTATTTGATACCTTAAACATTCAGAGTCAGAAGTCTGAGACAGAAGTGATTTGTATTTGCTGTGGTCGCCACCACATTAACATCAGTTACTTTAAGTGCTGCCATATACTGTAGTCAAATGTGCATGGCACAAAGATGTATGCTATAACATATTTATCTTTCCAGAAAAAGAAAATACAGGTGAAAGAAGAAATTAGAGGGAATCTCCGCAGATTCAAAAATTCAAAGTCTATTTACAGGTCTTGGGGAGTTCTACGGCACATGTAAAAATGCCACGAGTCATCCTCGGTTGTGGCTGAAGACTACATGCGGTGTGGAGGTAGAAAGAAGTGAGCTTACCAGACCTCTGTGGCCCACTCCTCATCTCTACTTCAGGCTAGCGTTTCAAGGTTACATTAGCTGCTACCAGCATAACACACCAGAATCTCTGACCCAACTGTCTGCAGTCAGTTGCATTGTGGGTTGAGTAGGTGCAAGATTTTGACAAGGAAGAAAAATTGAAGAAAATGAAATAAAATGAACTATATCTCTGGTTCTGCTGCATCGATTTTGATCCTTTTTAAAAACTGTGTATTGTGAGTCCAACAATGTTATATGGTGCAATGTTAGGTAAGTTGTTGGAGTAAGCATCACGCTTTCAGGTTGGCATTAAACCCTTCATGATCTCACCCCCTCACCGAACTGTTCTGAGACATTTCATTTTTATTTTTGAGGGTGATATATGAGGGATTGTGTGTATGTTTATGTGTGTGTGTGTGTGTGTGTGTGTGTGTGTGTGTGTGTGTGTGTAGTTTGCTTGAGTGTGTGTACCTGTGATTTCCTGTGATGAGCTAAACTTTGCTCCCTGACTCAGTGTCTGTCTGTTTGGCGTAATTCTCCTGACCCCGAGGTCACACACTGTCTGGGTCTGATCCACTGCGTGTGTTTCTGTGTGTGTGTGTGTGTGTGTCTAAGAGAGATAGAGGGGAGCGCGAGAGAGAGAGAGAGAGAAAGAGAGAGAAGTGTGAGTGTAAGTGAACTGAGAGAGATAAAAAGTACGTGGATGAGTGTGGTTTATGGCATCCCAAAAACAAACCAGCAGCCCCTGGGTAATAAAAATGTACTATCTGTCATAGTAAATTACAAATATTGGCCTTCGCCTTGCTGCAGTCTCCTGATTATGCTCAATGGTCTGCCTCTGACAATTATGAAGCCATTAACACTGTGTGTGAGTGTATGTGTGTGAGAGAGACAGAGAAAGACTCTATGGCTGCTTATTTGAGCAAATGCTATCGTTTTTTTTATGGCCTTGAAGGCTCCAGTGCCTTACAGCGCCAGCCTTGTGGGCTCTCAAACATCAAACCTACATGTTTGCTGTCTGTCTGCTGCTCTGTCTCTGACCAAAATAAAGAGAGCAAAGAGAGAAAGAAGCTGATGAAATGGAGGAGTATTAAAGGTAAGTTATAGCAAAGACAAAGGCCAAATTAGCCCTTGTGTCGAGCTTGTGTGGATCATTACTGAGAACCCAGCACACACACACACACACACACACACATACATAAACACACATGTTTTGGGTTTCAAGGGGCAGCTCCTTTACAGGCCACCAGATGAGGAGAGGATTATAAAGGGCCTTACCACTAATCCCATCCAGCATGTCTGCTAGGGAAGACCATCAACCAGATACAGAGGTCCCAGTAGACTGGATTAGGAGTAAGAACACACACGCACGCACACACACACACGCACACACACACACACGCACACACACACACACACACACACACACTCTGTGCTAATGACTGACAGAGCGGTGGCTTTGTTTAACATGATGTTCCTCTATTTCTGCATCTGATACACCACACACACGCACACACACACACACACACACACACACGCGCACGCACGCACACACACGCAGTGTTAATATTTATTTTATATGTATAGTAATATACAAATATTACACATGGGGGAAAATTTACACAAGGGTGAACGACATGATTAACTGTAAAAAATAATAACTTAAATTCTATAGCATATTTCATACAAAAAGATGCAATACAATGTAACTCACTAAAGATGGGGGGGGGGGGAACAAAAAGACAGAAGCACAAAAAGAGGAGCATAAATAACAAGGTAGAAAGGATAAAGAAAATAGAAAACAGAGATTTAAAATGAATAGTTAATAAAAGTAATGCAAAATGTATTACCATGCAGCAGCCCAGCAATAAATCCTTAAAGTTGTGTCAGACAGCTGTTGGTTATGTGTGTGTTGTTGTTTTGAACAGCATCATTTTACAACCCCTATAGTGAGTCTATTATATTGTATTCTTACTGTCCACCTCTTGGACACAATAATAGATACAGTGTTGCCACTAAATATATTGTATTGTTTTTTCCTATGCTGTCCAATGGCATGCAACTATGGTGTAAACAGCACAAATCAATAGCACTACACACCGTGAGCATGGAGTTTGAGCAATATTTTATACCATTATAATCCTCAAAAAGGTAGCAGGCTTGGGTTCTTTATTGCATGGCTATTGTGCAGGATTGCATTGCATTTTACAGGTCTGTCCTGCCCCATTATTGAGAATATTGGAGAGAGACTGTAGGAGTCACAAAACACCATGGAGGCAGTTAAATGCAACATGAACCAACATATTTGAACATTTTATATTATGATGTCACACCTGGGGACATAAAAGCCACCAATTAACTCTGCAGTGAGGAACACAAACACACATTAAGTCACTAAACACCTAAAACAGAACAAAAAATACGAAATATTGTGTCCTGAAAGCTTCAGTAGTCTATAGCATGGTGTCAATGAGGCAAATTAACAGCCACTTACTCTAGCACCTCTATATTTTACTAGAGGCTACCAGGGCTCCATCATGGACCCGCTGAGGTCCCCGGACCCCAGTTTGGGAACCGCTGCACTAATAGGGCATGCTCTTCGGCGTCAGGGCTGCATGGGGGCATGGGCAAGAGAGAAAGAGAGAAAGAGAGAACAAGGATAGGAGAGAGGAGAGGTGAGAGGTTGCATGGGATGCTGCTGCATAGGCTCCATCGCTCCATCCCTCCCTCGGAGAGAATGGAAAAAACAAGGAGTGGTTATGTGATTCCCCTCAACAAGCAGCAGGAGAAACGCGCAGGAGAGAAAGGAATAGCAGGGAGGGGAGGGGGGGCGTTTCCCTGTACACTATCGCTTATTCTCACACTTCAGCCGGGATACTATGTATGACATATGGAGCGGCTTCTCCGGCAGGGCTGACATAAAGAGTGGACATGGCGGTAAGTTGGATATTTCTCGCTGTTATTTGCCACGAAAAGCGTTTCGGACACAGTTCACAGCGCGGCGTTGCACGGTGTCCCGTCACTTTACGCGGCCCCGATATTTAGAGGCATTTGTGGATAATCCCAAAAGTGTAGAAAACAAGACTTGTAGATTTACGCTTTGGCAGTCTGGTTGTAGTACTGCACGGTATGGGATCGACGCCCGATCAATGTCTTGCTTGGCACGCTTTGTGATTTGATAACTGAACAGGTTGGTCCCGTCAGCATCACTCTCCCAAGTTCCTATGAAAGGACTCGATGAAAATTGCCCGCATCGTTAATATTTAACCAACAGCATGTCAGCGTGTCTTCCTCCTTTGTAGCCTGTTGGGTGCAAGGCGGTCACAATCTCTTTCACACTCCCTGCAAAGGGTTAAAGATTCAATCCACGCTTGCCACTCTGAACTGGGTTCTCCTTGTCAGTGGGAAGCGGATGTATTTACCAACAAAGAAAGCTTGATACCCAAGCCTGTCACGTAGAAGACAGGTGCTGGCTATCTGCAATTGTACAGTGGTGTGTGGTTGTCTGGTTATCTGGGCGAGTAGGCCAACTGTGCGCCTGTGCGTTTAGGCCCAGCAAGATTAAGAAAGCCAAAGTGTCTATGTTAAGTTTGTCATCGAAAGTTTGGGCCAAAAGGCAAAGAGGTTAGTTTCTTCCTCTGCACTCTAGGCTGAATCTGTTGCAGTAGCCATCACTGGGTCATTTATTTATTTATTTCTGTCTGGGTAGTGACTATTAGACTCCACAGTGTAGCCAAAACGACTGGAACAATTTGCTGTTGCAGGCATAAGCGTAAACATCCTCATAACAGCGCTTTCAGTTCCGAGCAATTAGGCAGTAATGTGCAAAGCAGCAGCCCAGCGTCCGCTCAGCCTCTGTCTCCGTCTCAAGCCTGTCTTGTCTTGGCCTCTGGCACAGCCACTTGCGATTCTACATCCAATCCGAAACACCAGGTGCATTAAAGGATTGATAAGTCTGTTGCATCAGACATAAATGTGAAACACAGACCGATTGCCTTTCATTAGGCCCTCCAGCTGGAGCCAGTCCACCTTCAATCAAGTCAATTCGGGAAATTGATTATCTTAAAAATGCAAACCAGATGTCTTCTGCCATGAAATAAAGTTCTTATCCAGTCTATACGGCTATTGTTGAGAATAAAGGTGTAGTTGTAAATATGTAGTCAGTTGACATGAATGTAAAAGTAAAACCGAGGAGACAAAAAAAAAAAGGCCTGGTCCATACATTAAAAACTGCTTCTGCAGGCACACCCCATTGCATGTGAGTCTGTCTCTCATCGCGGGGGGGGGGGGGGGGGGGGGGGGGGGGGGGGGGGGGGGGGGGGGGGGGGGGGGGGGGGGGGGGGG
>JAVQJD010067124.1:0-24088 GCA_036023655.1 Nannoperca australis
ATTCTTTATGTTTGATATATATCATTTAAATTATCGTGTGCACGCACTCACACACACACACACACACACACACACACACACACACACACACACACACACACACACACACACACACACACACATTTTTAAAACCAAGTGGTCTGTTGTTTGAACTGCCTGAGAGACATAGAGTTCATTCTGCAGTACACCAGAAGATGGCAGTATTTGAGCAGGAAACAAGCCTCCTCAAAAACTAATAATAGTTCATATGACTCAAAACGTTTAAGTAACTATAATGACTAATAATATTGAAAATAATAGCCCTAAAGTCATACATTTAAAACCAAAAAAGTAACCTATACATGAGCGCCACTGAGAATATTTCTGCTAAAGAAAATTTAAAAAATACATTTGTGAATGACCTTAAAGAGGTTTCCATTAGCTTTCTATGACACTTCCGGTAATAACATATTCGCTTAAGCGAACAAATCAGCTCGAGCGTCACATAACCTTGTTGCAATGAAATGCCATCAAATGATCTTTATCTGATCTGAAGATTGTGTTTTTATTCTCTCATTGGACTCCTCTTGTCGGTCATTTTCTTTGTTGTTTATTAATTAGGCCTATAAAAGATCACTTCTCATAATTCAGCAGTGCTGGACACTGTGTGTGTGCGTGTGTGTGCGTGCGTGCGTCTGTGGTACTCGCTGCACAACTAAACAAAAAATATGTCTGTGCGTTGGGAAACTGTTGGCTGGGTGGTTTAATTAAAGACAATAGGCTGCAGCCAAACCGAATGAGGTCAAAGATTACCGGCTTGGTTCGGGGTGATTAATTAAACATCGGCTCCTAAATTATGAATTTTCTTTGAGGGTGGAGGACCCGGAGCTTCTGTATCTTTAATAATAAGGAGAGAGAGATGGGAGAGGCTGCGCGTTCACGGTTCCTGTTCTCGCTCCGCTGCGGCGGGGACGCGCAGCGGATCCCACACTGGCTGGAGAAGGGGGAAAAAGCGCCATCGGGCTGCAACAGTGACTCACCGGGAGAAAATGTTCCCTCCACCGCTCTTTATCAACGCTTTCGGTCCCTGCAAAAGTCATGTGAAAGGATCCACGTCATATGAGGACTCGATTCTTTTCGACCATTAAACTTGTTTCAGAGGACTGTAAACTCCGAGAGTGATTAATAAGGCACGGGATTGAAGTTGACATTGGACAGGTAAGACGATTTGTATTAATGAGGCAGTTTTCTAAAAAGAAAAAGAAAACACACGCACACTTTGAGCAGAATCCAGATGTCAAAGCTAAGATGAAAAACATCGCCCCGTGGGTCAAACTGCAACTGTGATGAATCACAAGGGCATCTGTTCATGGGTGCAAAAAGCTACACCTCTGTGGAAACTGATAAAGCAAATGTTGCAATTGAACTCTTGCTGAAAGTAAAATGTTTTGGATTAAGTGCATTTCAATACGGAGTCTTTTTGTCTGATTCATGGAAACGCGCTCAGAGCAGGAGAGACCAACTGACCCCGAAAATGCTACAAATATGTCCCACACACTGGCACAGCATAGCATATGTACATATATGTCTTTATAAGTACACGGATGTGCAAATCTCTTAAAGAAAAGTAGGTTAATTTTTGCGCAGTGCGAAACAAAAGGAAACTTTGCATGTGGTGCTTTCAGTCCGATTGTATGACAGCAGCAGCAGCAGTATTCACCAGATTTTGATATCAGTTTCTTAGTTTTTATAAGTTTGTAATGCAATCTTGAGTTGTGTTAAAGAGCTTTGATGCCCCTTAAAAAAGCATAAGCTACTCAGTAAAAACACATTTGAATTTATATGAGATGTAAAAGCTTCCACGGTGCATTCCCGCTTGTGTAATGTACATAATGGATGTTATGTGATTGCCTGATGACATTTTTTACTTTTGGCTAAAGTCTGCTAATTGATACTTGCAGGTGCAGAAAATGGCGAGACGGCTCCTGCAGCACCTTGCCTTGTGGACTGTGGTGGTTGGCATTGTGCAGTGCTGTCCAGAGCTCTGCAGCTGCCAGGATAAATTTGCCCACCAGTTTGCGGACTGTGCTTACAAAGAACTGCTGGTGGTCCCCGTGGGTCTCCCCTCCAATGTTACCACTGTGAGCCTTTCTGCCAATAAGATCAAATTACTGAAACGTAAAAGCTTCATCAATATCACACAGGTCACCTCTCTCTGGTTGGCCCACAATGAGATAGTTACCATAGAGAGGGACACATTGGCCTCCCTGATCCAGCTCCGCAACCTGGACATCAGTCACAACAAAATTGTGAACTTTCCGTGGGAGGATCTGCACAACCTCACCGCCCTGCAGCTCTTAAAAATGAACAACAATGAGATGGTGAACCTTCCAAACGATGCCTTTTCCACCCTCAAAGACCTGAGGTCACTGCGCATCAACAACAACAAGTTTACCACCATTGTGGAGGGCACCTTCAGTGCTCTCTCCTCCATGTCCCACCTTCAGATTTTTAACAACCCCTTCACGTGCTCCTGCAACCTGGAGTGGCTGAGGGATTGGCTCGCAACAACAAAGATTTCTGTCCCCGAGCCAAACTCGATGTTGTGTGAGGCCCCTGAACACCTGAAGGGTACAATGGTTACGTCGATTCCCAAACTGGACTGTAAGGCCCCTACTGTCACAATAACCTACCAGCCAAACATTGAGAACACAGTGGTCTCCGAGGGTTTCATGGTCATCTTAAATTGTGAGACGAGAGGGAGCCCCACACCGCAGGTCAGCTGGGAGGTCACAGCAGGAAATCAGAACTATCTGTTCCCCTTGCCCTCTACCGGAGAGATAAATGACGTGCCAATTAATGATAAAACAACCAACTATGGGTTCCTCGTCTTTAGAAACGGCACTCTCATCATCCCTCGTATGAGTAAAAAGGAAGATGGAAATTACAGCTGCTCTGCGGTGAATGATTTAGGTAAGGCGGAGAGCAGTGTTAAAGTGGCTATGGCAGCCACCCAAAAACAGGGCAGCAGCTCGAAGTTCGATTCTACACTGGACAAGATCCGTCCCTCTGATAAAAAGCCTGAGGAACCCAATTTCTCCAAAAACAATGAGATCAACTGGAGCAAGACTGACGAAAAGACAAAGGGCAGCCCTGAAGGTTCGTCAGACAAAAGCTACGGAACAGAGAAGGTCGGCAGTGCCTCAAAGGAGGCGCCACCAGCCTTCGCGAGCAAGTGCGGCGTGAGAGACAGCAGCGAATACATCTCCAACCATGCCTTCAACCTGAGCTTGGATGACCTGAAGCAGTACACTTTTGATTTTGGTGTTATTGCTTTGGAAGTGTCGGAGACGGAGGCCAAAGTGCAGCTGAATCCGCTGCAGCTTCCCAGCAGCAAATCAAACCTTCATCTCAGTCAAACTGAAAACCAGGAAACAGTGAATAAAGAGCCCCTGGGTCTGTTCCAGTCCTCATCCAGCAAAGCCACCCTGGACATGCTCTACCTCTGTGTAAATACGGGTAATGGACACTCCATGGTTCAGTGGTCCAACATAGAGGAGGGGGTTAATGCCTACCGCTTTCATGGTTTACAGCCTGGCACCAATTACACTCTTTGTCTCACCTATGGGGGGCAGGACTGCCAAGTCCAAGTAGTCTTCACAACTAGGAAGAAGATCCCCTCCCTGCTTATCATCGTGGTTGTCAGCATTTTCCTACTGGGTCTTGCAACTGTTCCCTTACTGGGGGCCACCTGCTGCCATTTGTTATACAAGTATCAAGGGAAGACCTACAAGCTGATCATGAAGGCTCAGAATCCGGATCAGATGGAGAAACAAGTGACTGGAGATTTTGATCCCAGGGCGTCTTTCGTGGAGTCCGAGAAAACCTTCAACCCAAGCGAGTTGGGCGAGGGGGAGGGGGAGGGAGAGGCCGAGGGAGAGGACGGGGACGAAGAGGGAGAAGCTGAGGGCAGCGTGGTGACGGAGTCCATCCCCGGATCTTCATCCAAAACCAACCAGGAGGAGTTTGAAATGGGCTCGGAGTACAGTGACAGATTACCGCTGGGAGCAGAGGCAGTCAACATCTCGGAGGAGATCAACGGCAACTACAAGCAGCCAAGCCGCTGAGCTCCGCGGACGTCTGCGAGTGTATTGTAAAATATTTTACTTTCAAGTAAGCAGGTAACTCACCCACCATTACTACACGTGAAAAAGGATGGCTTCTTATTTAAAAAAAAAAAGGAAAAAAAGGTGGATATTAAAATGTTTTTACCTCAGAAACTCCGTCAATCACTTAAGATTGTGAAGTGATTCTTGTGACGTTTGTAGTCTACTGTAAGGTTAAAATAAGCAACATGCGTTTACAGTGATAGCACAGCTTTCTACAGTTTATCAGACCTCACAACTGACAGAGAAGGAGCAAAATGTTCCCTTCCTGCAGGACAGACGCAGATGGGCATGGTGCGCACATTTTCTAAACAGCGAGGCGCGTAACTGAAGGCGAAAACATGGGATATTAAATATTCAATAACGATATTTGAGAGCACAATAAAATGCAAATAAAACACAAGCAAAAGGTGCCATAGGTTTCAAAGCCATTTAAAATAAACTGACATCAGGGACCAACATGATCTTTCTAAACTGTGTGCAAGGATGTGGATGAAATAAAAAAAAAAAGATTATATTATGTCAGATGCACATATTTGGTTTCGGTGTTATTGCGCCTGACCTGCCCGCTGTCCTGTGTGTCCAAAAGAGAAAGTTCACTTTCCAACAGTGTTGTGCGTGACGGGAAACCCCGGGTCACTGACCAACAAAATGTTGTTTGACGTAATGTAAGGCTTTAAAACTGTGCGACTTTAACCTCTTTATCAACGGGTGCTCGCTTTACTCGCGTTTTGTACGATGACCGTGTCCATGGCATGTCACGCGTATTTCTTTGTGTGGTTTTTATTAGTGTAGTGTAGAGGTCTTTAGATGTTCCTGTCAACCTGTGATGTAAAGCCACGTGAATTGCAAATATCCTTTTTTTATTTTTACGACGGTAAGTAAGTTTCTACGAAGCCTCAACGCAAAGGGCGTCTGGCGGCTTCACTGTCTTGTAATTTGATGCGTATAGTAAGTTTTTGTGAACTGTAAACGAAACGAAAAAGCCGAGACCTTTCAAGATTTTTTGATATCATTTTATGTAAGTGGAATTAATAAAACATATGAAACAGGCTATTTTCTGGATTTGTCTTTGACCTACTGTGGATTTCAGGTAAATAATTAAACTCGGCTACATTATTTTCAAAATGCATCTCAAATAGTGGCCTAATGGAAACAAAATACTAACACACACACACCAGTACAATTTGATACCACCAGGTATCTTTCAAAAATTCAGCGCACGGTAGCCTATATTGTTTTTTAAAGAAATGTGTTTAATTCATTTGATGCCTTTTTATTATGGGAGCTTGTTTCCATGTCTGTCATATTTTCCACACACACACACAGACACAAACACATTTGGGGAGTGTGTTTATGGAGAAACAAAAACGCGGATTAATGCAAAGCCTCCCTTTGTCTTCATTTTGGTGCTGTTCAGTTAGTTTCACTCAACACAACACAGCATCACGCTACGTAAATTATATATGTCTCCTAAATTAACCCACTCCACAATGAACAACTGTAATAACACAAATGATTGAATAGTCTTGTTTCAGTTTTATTTTCGCAGAAATCACAAGGAAATTGCGGGTGTTCATAGCCTATTTTCACTTAGTAAAAGTCGGCATTTGTGAATATCAGAAACCACAAAAGAGCAACAACAATATAAGAACACGCCGGTAGCAGGCAGCAAGTGGTTTTGGACTTAAAGATCTACAAATAATTCCACAGGTTATTGTTAATTACAGAAAATGTGTACAATTGAAAAAAAAGAAATGTGTTACCCAGTCTATGAAACAGCTCATTCTGAAAATTCATAAATAGTTCTACATATTAATAATACCCTCTTTGAAATTATTTAGTGGACTGCACACCCAGGTGTTTAGTTTGGACAACTACACATTTGCATTGTATGATAACAACATATTGAAAAACGTGATTAACCTACAGGTTGAAACATTATGCAAATGAGCGCTATCCCAAAATAAGCACATAAACACACTGAAAATGACACTTGATGAGTGTGTTTAGATGGGAGGTCAGTGCCACATATGCATTCCCATCAGACAGGAGACTGTGGCCCTCACATTTAAAACAACTAGGCGAACACGAAGAGCACGGAGTGGACACACAGTCTCCAGACAGGAGAGGGTTGGTGAATATTGCTACATGTGACACCGAACTATAAGTGCACTTATTTCACCAAATTCAGACACATCTACAGTAGGTGTGGAGAAATAATGTGGCTGCAGAATTTTCCCAAAACTAAGAGACTTTGCAGCCAATCCTTAATCAGGGTCACATTGGTGTTCAGTTGCTGGCAGCGGCTTCTGCCTCCTTTTTCCTCCCCTCCTTGGCGCTGCGGTTGAGGCTTCCATTCAGAAAGCTCTCTGCGGTCTGACGCTGGAAGTGCTTCCTGGTGCCCACCAGGGAGGGGTTGCTGACCAGGGTGTAGAGGAGCTGCCAGTGCCTGCGGGCCTTCTTGGCAATGCACAGTTTGTGCTGTTTCTTCTCCTGCTGGACCAGCTGGATCCCTGAGGACATTCAGACATTGTGAAACCACCGACGGTATGTCACATATGCACAAGTCATATGAGAATATACCCTCCCCCCCCTTTTTTATATCCTAACTGGAAAGGGAAATGACTTTTGAAGGCCACCCAGGACCAGCTAGATACTAAAGAAAGAATAATAATAGAAAGCAATCATTTTCTAATCCTCTAAGCATGGTAGGAGAATTGGGCTTGCCATTAACACACTGAAAGCTTAAGCCCCTTGGGCTACATGAATATGAAACAGGCAATTAGCGTATAGCTCAGCTGTGTAATCAGCTACTCGAGAACTAATCTTTGTAATACAATAGATTATTCCTGATAATGCATTGTTTTCTAGATGCATACAAGCAACATCTCCACTGCACACTTGTAATTGGGCTCAGCTGTGACAAGGTACCAGACAGAGTTGGATTCCACAACAAGCCTGATGCATTTTCCTGTTAATTTCTCACTATAATATAATGTTCACACGTCACCACCTGTGTAAGCGACTATCATTCAAGCCCTGCTTCAGCCAGAACCATCACTGCAGATCAGCAACCAGTCTTTATGTAGCGGTTCATATTTGAGTTAAATTATTGTATATAAATGATACATTTGTTTCATTTGTATTTAATATGTATAATGGCAATCTACAGTATAGGAACATATTGTGTGTTGGTGACACAGGCTGAGGGCTCAGGCGAGTGTGGGCACGCCATGAGAACGGCTGATTAGTTTATGAAAGATTTGACTGAGACCAACAGCTGGACTGTATATTATTCCACAGTGAGACTCAATTCCCCCTCGACATATTAAATCAGAACTGCTAAGCTTTAATTTCTTCTGCGCGTGCAAGACAGTGTTATGATCTGATTATGTGACCTGGTGACTGATTTCAAAACCTCCCTGGAGTAATTAAAGAAGTCACACTGACCTTAATGTAGATATTAATCTACAATTTAAAGGATACGGTTCAGGATAGATAGATTATTTTTGTTATTGTCATGAAAAGACCAAAACAAAGTACTGCTTTGTAGCCAAAGCTTGATATATCTCATTTATATGTGCCATAGGGCTTCATTGTTGTTCAAAGACTATTAGAAACAATTTACTCAATTTACTTTTGTTTGAGAAACATTTGCAAAAAACTACAGAGTTTGGTAATGGACATTAATGAGAAGAAAAAACCAAACAAAAAAGACCTTTTTTTATTGGAGTCTTCAGTAGGAAGTGCTTGGGGTTAAGTGCCACAGACACAGACAGGGTAGGGAAGTCAGAAAGCATTAGGAGAATGACTAACATATTGTTGGTTGTGGTATTTTCACTGGATTTGTTGACAATAAGAACATAGAAAATCATCAGCCTTATCCTTTAAATGTATGAACGCACTGCACCCACAGAACCAAGTCGTTGTGCACAGTAAGTGTGTAGAGTGCGAAGTGAGTTTTGTGCTACAGACCCTCTTCAGCATCCCATGACCTCTGTGCAGTATTGGTCTTCTGGCCCATAGACTGCAGCAGCATCCCGCAGAAGGCCTTCATCACGGGGTGAGACTGGCTCACCTCAATCTTCAGATAATGAGCATAGCAGCGGTAGGCTGCAGACAGACACAGGGAGGGGGGGGGGGGGGATCACTCTGACTGAGCAAAAGCAATAAACACATAGGACTACACCCCTTGTTGGCTTTGAGGCAATCACACATAATGGGCATACAATCACACTTCTTTTTTTTCTCTTTTCCTGACAACAGATGTCTTAAATCTGCAGCCATTTCAGAGATCGGCGTGCAATTACTGCCCCGTGCACTGCACAGAATACAGATATCATACGAGCTGCACTGAGCTGCTAGCAGGGGAAAGAGGATAGGATACGCATTTCTGTCCTAAGTGGGATCAGTAGAAGTGCATTTGCTCATAGAAAATTGCTTCTCTTTAAGCCTCCGCAGGGAAAGTGGAGAAAAAACCCACAGTGGCATCTACAAAAGGTAAAAGCGTGATGTTAATACCAATGAATGTGTTAACATTGTGTGTCGGGGACTAAGAGAAAGAAGAAAAAAAAGGAGAGAAATGTGAAATATAATTGAGCACTGAATTCCCTAGCAATGCCTTGTTGTTTTAAACATGTATAATGAGGTGAGACAGCCAATGTACAAGCTATCGATTATATGAAGATATATCTTTAATGCAGATGACATTGAAGATGACCTAATGCTTTGGCCTGGCTAGCATACCAGACAGTGACATCGTGGCTGAGTCCATCTGTACAACCTGCAGAATATCTGGCTCACCTGGGTCAAATGCCTCCACATTGCGGTTAAGAAGACCGATATCCATGCGTCCCATGTGGACAATGTTGAACAGGGCTGTGATGATCATGCGCCACACTGCCAGTAGCACCCCGATCAGAACATTGACTGGAAACAGCAGGTACGTCAGTAGGAACAGATTACCCCTGTAAGATAGGACAGAATGCATCAAACATACAGGTATATGCTGCAATTATGTGACAGTAAAACACTTAGAAACGATAAATAAGTGAGCCACAATACAGTAACTCTACCTGTTGTCTAGGTCTCGTGTGCCTGCTGTTTTTTTGATGAAGCAAAACCTGCCGGTGATGTGTTGAATCAACACAGACAAAAGAATCATCAGCCAGAAGGGCCTGAAAGGACAAAATCAACAATCAAACATCTCCTGCGGTGATACAAGAAAGACAGAAGGCACAAAAACCATTTGGTAACCAACAAAACAATATATCACCTAAAGGTGTCAGGTTTTCAGGAACTAAGAAAGCATCAATTCTACATTAACAAACATGCATCTTTGAGTTTATCCACTGTTTTTTAAAAGATGGTTTTAAAGTTCAAACATTAAAATCATCTAAAAAGTGAAGTTATATGGTTTTCACATGCCAACAGAAGTGTTGCAGCAGGGAATTATGCCTTAGTCAAGTTTAATGAGCTCACCACATGCCCCACAGGATTTGAAAGAGGATCAGATTCTGTCCGTGCAGGACTGGCACAATGATGAGGAAGACAGCAATCAGAAGGCACAGGAAGAACACCATGGTCTGGACCATCATGCCTTCAGCGGAGAGATCAGAGCGTCAGGGTCTCACAGCTTACACCATTCCAACAAATCTACACTGCAGGCCCACTCCTCTCACACATCACAGTGGAGGGAGAGAGAAATTGTCCTTTTCCTCAAGAACAGAACTTGAGGAGTCTCCTTTCATGAACCACATGTAAAACCCTGACAAATCTTCAATCTAGCGGAGTTAATCTGTTGCTAGGAAGATCCATTAAGAAACATAAAAAGGAGTGTGAACAGACAGAACTATTAATATGGCATTAAATGTTGAAATTAAATATCTGGCGGAGGCTTTTTGGCCTTTTTTTTTCGTATCTGCCATTACTGGTTTTCCACTATCTGATGTACAAACACATCCCTCTATGTAGTAAAGAGTAAAGTACTGTATATTGTACAAAACGCAACATATGATACACAAAATGTAAAGTTAAGCTGCAGAGATACAAAAGAGACCCAAAAAATGTAAGCATACTGAAGAAAAAAAAAAAAAAACAATTCAGCATAATCTATATTCTGTTCCTTTAGTGTTCAATTTGCAGCTGTACCGAGGCAGATGTGAGCTGCTGTGAAGCTGGTGTATCCCATCCAGCAGACCAGTGCTGGCCGGGAAGCCCTGATACTTCTCTGGCAGTTGTAAACATTATAGATATCTCCTCTGTAGAGCCCCTTTAGGTTTGACCTACAGAAGCACAAACACAATCAAGAAAATGCAGCACTATGCAATACACATACTGAATCATCAGTAATTGTACAAATGAGATAGTAAATTAAAGAGGTAATTTAGCATTTGGCACCCGGCCGAATTCAATACCGGACACGGAAACCCATTTCTTTTAATGTGACTTAATTTATGGTAATAGACAGTATTTCATCCCTTATCTTAATAGTCATTTTCAATTCTAGCAGCAGTTAGTGCACACTGAATGCTTTTCTGTCTGTATGGACGATTAGTACTCTATTATGTTATAATAACTCCTCTGTGAACCATCAAATTATAATGAAGGAACCAGAATGCAGAGCACGCTCTCGATTCTTGGGAACTTTGGGAAGAGAACAGAAAAATAAGAATAAGACAGCTATTGTACGGCTCTTTTCTCACACCTACCGATGCAGAACCATGGAGCGCATGAGCATAGCCAGGTTGACCAAGCCAGACAGGGTCATCGCTGAGATATAGCACACTGCAGGGCAAGAGAGCACAGGACATATCAGGTCGTTTACTGTGGGAAGACGTCATGTTGTATTACTTTCTGCTAATCTAAAAACAATGCAGCCATGTGTGATTTTGTATATCCCGCATCTCTATGTCACTAAATGGCTGCTTCTGCTTTATTCACTCACCTTCTACGCACCACATGTAATAAACCACTATTTTGACCACTTCTCGTTTGTCTGGAGACAGCACAATCCTGAAGCCAGCTAAAACGTTGGCAATGTCTTCATCGACTCCAGAACGGGCAGTCTGGAGAGAAGGCACCACTGCAGAGATCAGTAGAAGACCCACCTAAAACAAACAAACAAACCCACAACATTTATTCATTACTGGAAAACCTCTTACCCTAACATGGAAACACAATGGCTTTTACAGATGAGATCCGAGTGAAACAGCAGGGTAAAATGTAATCTGTTGATATTATCTATACAAGTCTAGACATGAAGTTATTTATCAGGCCATGGTTATGCTTGAGTCTAATCAATAAAGAGACACTGTTGAATATCTATAACCTTTACACACACACACACTTTGGATTTTTGTCTTATATTTCTACAGAACAAGACATACAGCATACATACATATAGTGTATAGTGGTTACCTGATACAGGGTTATGAACGACACTACACCAGATATCGCCAACTTCAGGGGAAAACGGAATGCTGTTTGAAAAGAAAAAAAAAGTATAAAATATTACAGGAGATAACACTCAAAAACACAAGACCAGACATAACACAAGACCAAAACACCATACGTACCTTCCTCGGGTGTATAAATGTATGACTTCACGGCATCAACTATTCTTTGAGGGAGCTTGGGCGTCTCTGTGCTCGATGTGCTGAGGAGAGATGTAAACAGAGGTACAAACTGACTGGGCTATTTATGCCATCATCTTTGAATACATCAAATTAAAGAAAATGTGTTTCATGTAGATTCAAACATTCTCTACAAATGTAAAAAAAAACAACAATGCATTATGTCCTGGTGCTCACTGGCCATGACAACAACCTCGCTGCTGCAACCTTAACTTACAAAAAAACTAATTGTGCAAACATCCTCTCACTGAGGGGTTTCTCTTTAATCAGGATTCAGTGTCGAGGACACTTTAACAGGACAGCAACCACTTTTATCTAGAGAGTCTCCATATTGACATTTCTATTATAATAAGATATATTTTGCACGTAATTTTTCATTTGGAATAAAGAGATCTATGACAGGAAATGACCTGAAATGTAGGCTGGGCTACGGAGGATGCAAGAAGTAAGTTCATCAAATGTCTCTGCTTCCAGGGTTTACTGAAGCAGATTTTGTACTGGAAGTAACTGTTTTTATTGTAGTGGCCAGGCTTATTTTACATCAGCAGAAGAGCAAACATAGAACAGACTGTACAGAGTGTAAATTTGAAATGATTGCCAGGGACACTAATGTCCAAAGCAAAACTAGCCAAACCTGGCATCGTTTTCTGACATACATTAAGCATCTTAAAGAGGGTATACAGTGTCTGTCGGCAACAGTGGATACACTCAGTGTTGTAAGTTAGGGCTCAAAACTAAAACTTGGCTTAGGGGTTAAGACATTAACTGTGAACCGCAACATCCCATGTTTGAGTCCGGACCTTTGTTGTATCTGTTTTGCTTTGGTCCAAATAAGAAATGCTTTAAATACCCCAAAAGATCCCCCCCCCAAAAAAAATTTAAACACCCTTTAAAACAATTTAGGTAAATCCAAATCTCTTGTTTGGGGTGAAGAACTTCCCCTTCAGTTGTGTTTAAAGAATTACTCACAACATTAACAAGCATCAAGTTGTATTGGCTGAAGAGATGTCAAAAGACAAACATAACATGAAACAATGCAGCAAATCACAGACTACAGTTCTCACCTGATTTTCGTGGGCTTCTTCTTCTTAAGCATTTTCTTCACATAGTCTCTATAGTAGCTGCTGCCGAGATCCTTAATGAAAAATGGACAGCCGCCATATAAGTAACCATATGACAATAGTAAATAGGCCAGGACAGCGTGACAAAACCCGAAATAATTAATTGGACTTTTGGAGTTACAAATGCTTTAGTTGGGCCATCGTGTTCCTAAACTCCTTAGGAAGTATGTGGAAAAAGGTTTAAATTTGAACTTTATTTTGTAATAATTAACACTGCTCACAAACTAAGCCTCCTTAGGATAAGTTTCTGTATCTGTGTAGATTTAGGGTGTCAGGTGGAGTGCAGGATAGAAGGGGGGAGGGGGGGTCAATCACAGGGCTTTGTCACACCCATGCTGAGATTAGCATTGTCTTGTAACATTGTCTTCTGAGTGAAAAAAACAAAACAAGGTAACCTTTTCATAATCTGATCAAGAACATAACGTAAACCAATGATGTCAAATCTACTTAACATGATTAGGCAACTAGCTCGCTTGCATTGGGCTTCAAATTTTCCCTCAGCCTAGAATGTATGAGCATGATAAGCCCCTTGATTAGCAGGTGGCTTATGAAGGTTGCTCATGTGCACAGACTCTGACAAAATGTCCGTCTTAGTGAGATATTTATTTTTTAATAGTTCAGGCTTACGTGTACGTAGACTATTAATCAACATTTGTATTGAGGTTTTTTTTATATAAGCAGGCCCAACAATTAGAGCCATAAGAGCTGTAACCACCCTGAAGCAGACATGCCAAAGAAACTGCGTTCAGATCAAAACTTACCTCTGTAGCATTGTTCTTCTCAGTGCCCTTTAAGCCCTTGAATAGAAAAAGGGGATACTGGAAACTGAGGAATGCCAAGCAAGCTATCTGGGGCAGGCTGGAGAAAAGGGAGTAGTGTTTGTGTATCTGCAAAGGAATAAAACAAGACTTTAAATCACCTAGCAACTTGTTTTGGAAGTTTTGAAGTGACCACATTGTATCGACACATCAAATTGTTATGATTTAGTGCTAAAATGCTAACATGATTTTTCTTTTGTCCAGGTTTAGAAAAACATACTTTACTAAATATAATATTCAGGAACATTTACTATTTATGCAATCAATCTCAGTCTTGCAGATCAAATCCTCCCTGCAGTGTTTGGTGTGTGCCAGGTCATGGTGGGATAACCGTGAGCAGGCCTCACCACTATTAAACAAAACAGACAATTCATCCAAAGCTTGGATGTCTCTCACACGCACTAAACTGATTAACTGTGACAAAGCCTCTTGATTGAGACCAACAGACAGTGGAACTAATTGTTTTGAGTTGTAGCCATTCATCGCAAAGAAAACCCAAACAATATGGATATGGCACAAAATCTGGGGCCGTGTACATTTTAAAGCTCCAACCTGAATCCAGCTATAAAGCATGCTGGTCATCTTTTCAAATCACATCTTTTATATATACTACAGACTAGCTTTGTTTGGTAATCAATAGGTTTCCAGACCAGAACAAATCAGCTTTGTAAATAATCCTTAAAGCTCAGACAGATGAGACATTACAAAGAAAGTGACAAAGTGAAAATCTAGATAATATAAAAAGGACTCTGTTGCTGTCTCATAAAAGCAGTTATAGATGCACTGGAACTCAGTGTTATTGACAGACATCTTTGCTTACCAGAGGTGTTTTGGGACAGTCAATTTTCTGCCAGACCAGAACAACAAAGTGTGTCCAGGACAAGAGGCTACCAAGCACATAGCCAACTTTATTATGTAAAGTACCACATGCCAGGAGAGGGTAGTATAGTGCGGGGTAGTAGAAAACTCCCAGAATCACCCAGTTCTCTGCAAATACAACAAAAGGTGTGTGAAGACCCAGAGCATCAAAAGAAATATACATAGATTGTAACACCTAATTCTACTTCCCTTCTACACGTAACACACATTTCCCCAAAAAAATGTGTGGAAACAATGAGTGACTTAAGATCTAACTCTGCTTAATTGCCACTATATTTCCTACTCTGCTGAACCTTGTACTGTTTGGGGATTGTGTAAAGTAGCAGGGAACCGACTCCTTACAGTCAATTCTTATGTAATTTCATTTCAGAAAAAAAAAAAAAAAAAGCTTCTCGCAAAGCTTACCATCAAACTCCTAAGTCGAAAATAACAGACACATGGAAACAAAATAATCCAATTACATAACACTGATATTTAACAAAAATTATGTTTATGGAGACACCATCCATTTGATTCAGTTATCTTTTGTCCTGTTTTGTCCAGAGACACATTTATCTACTAAGATAAACATTAAAAAAGTGGCTATAGAAGATTTACAATGTGTGTAAAAAAAAGTGAATGCAGCTGATGCTAGTGCAGCAAGAATCAAGATGACCTCCTCACGTTTATTCTCCGTGTCTGTTGTGAAGGGGAGGGGGTTTGGTGATATGATCAGGCCCCATAGTTTGCACAAGAGCACTCCAAACACAGCCACTGCAAGGCCCTTGTGCTGTGTATGGTCCAGGAAGTTGACTGGACTGTGAAATCAAGCAGCAGGTATTTAGAGCCCACATGTTATCAGCCTCACATTTGGATGAAACAGTTACTGAGCAGAAATGAGACTTCAAAAAAGGACCATTCAAGTGTTCCGAAAGTTTTAGCCAACAAATGAATTACTTCTGGTTGAAAAGTATATATATATAAATATAAATAAATAAAGACATTTTGTTGTGATTTTTCTACCTTCCAGGCTGCCCTTGGCTTCCATTCATGTCAGTATAGTACGAGAATCAACTATGAGGCCTGAAACCTGATTAAGGTAGGGAAATCCATCATTGTTTGTCCATCACTTCTATTAATCCAGGGAAGGTTCACTGCACAATTACACACATTGACACACATAAGGTACCCTGTATGACCACAGTTTTATCTGTTGGCCACTAAGCAGCTCCATTGGATCAGATTTGGGGGTTAATTGCTCAGGGGTACATCAGTCAGTTAAAAGATTAAATGAGTGCCGATAACCTTTGTGATATTAATATTAAGTTGCAGATAGGCACTGCTTTACAAACTTTTCATTGTTGATATGTTTAAGTGTTTTTGGGAAACACCAAACACCCTTGACTTAACAATAAGCTCAAAGTTGCCTTTCTAAAATGACAAACTACCACATTGACACGTTCCTCATCTCAGCATAATTGTTTTTATATCTTTATGTTTCATCATTTATGCTGAATGTTGACTAATGGATTTCCAATCTCAACAAGTGTTTGCATCTGGGACATAACACTCTGAAATGAAAGGAAGTCAATAACTGCCAGGTAAATAGGAAATCAATCTATAAATCTTGTGTGCTTTTGGAAAATGGTCAACAGGCCTCACCTGAGTAAACCTGGGAGTCCTTTCTGTCTGTCGCCCCCTTTTGTGCGCTTGGCTAAAATTGCTAGGATCAGCATGACAGCAAGCTAGGAGGAGAGGATACATCAGTTAGCCTCATCTGCAGAGTAGCATGCAGCTGTGGATTCAGGCCTCATCCTGCTTCACACTTAAAATGAGTTAGGGACACAAAAGGCCAAACCATGGTGTCTCATTAGTGCTCCCCATGGATGTGGTCTGAATGAACTGTCATCAGTCAGGATCGCTGACCAGTGAGAGTTCAATGACCTGTCGTGACCTGTGACACATTTAGGAAACATGAGGCTGAGAAGACTGCCTCGCTCTAAATTGGGCCAGTTGGAACCAACTACTAAGACCATCTTTAAAACAGACATCAAAACAAGGAAAAGTGAATACCAAATAACATCACATAACATCGCAGGAGAGAACACAAATATGTGCGATTGTTAGCAAAATAGTAATGATAGTGAACATTACAGGTTCATATTGGTTAAGGGGCAATATTTACCAATATGGTTACCAATCTTCTGCTCTCCATTATTATACAATCAGTTTGTAGTTTGTATTACTTGTTTATTTTAACTCTTCACGGATCCTGGTACAAATGTAATATGTAACTGTGGAAAGAACTCTGTTCACTCCGAGAACCAAGGTTACAATATAACCAAACAGTTTGTGTGATGTAACTGGAAATCACTTGAAGAGCCAATAACTTGAACAAGGCTGCACTATTAGTGAAGTCAATCAAGTCATCATTTTTGGGTCAAGAAAGACATAATGATATGGGCTACTATTATTACTATCATAATATAATGATTATCATCGTCATTCTGGGCTGTACATGACAGCTTTTCTAAATTATTCAAGTAAGTGCAGCATTTCATGAGAAGCAAAAACATCTTTATTTGGTAATATAAATCTTTCCTATAATCGTTCCTGTGCCCTGAATCCAAACCTAGATCTGGATCTGAACCAGAACCCTATCATTTGTTCCTTGGATCATGGCCAAACTTTACAACAAATTTCATTCAAACCTGTTCACAACTCTTTGAGATATCCTGCTAACTAATAGACAAACAAACAGTGAGGACTGAAAACATTAGTGCCGACTTTGACAGCCAAACCTTGCATACGGCACATCATAAAACACCCCATTTGTCTGTCAACAAGGTGTGTTAACATGCACCCAGTGAATGACAGGACAATGTAATGTTGTGTCACATTAGCCCAACAGGACTTACAGATATCGCAGTGATGCATATATGGTAGAGTCTGTCATCGGCAGTAGGGTCACATGGAGGGATTCTTCTAAAAAAATAAAAAAAGGAACAAAACATTAACACATGAACAAAAACAAATAAATCTTAAGTCTCAAACATTTGAGTCACTGAACAGGCCTACACCTCACTAAACCTTTAACTTGTCACTGTCAGGACCCTTTGTAACTGGAAACTTTGTAGCTGAAATCCTGCAGCAGAGATTTGCATTTAAACGGATTGGTATCAGCGTGACACAGGAAAAAAAACAAATGCCTATGTTCACGTTCCTGTGCACTGGAAGAGCAGGAATGCCTGGTCATGGGGCAGTAATTACAACTCTGATATTGTTAGATTGGGAGACTTGTTTAGAAAAATACTGCACTTACTGTATGGCCCGTGAGCATAGAGATGGCAGCTTCCAGAATAGATGCTTTTGACATTATTCAGTCTCTTACCCATCCAAACAATGTGTGAATTTGTAAGTTGGCGCTCAAAAAGCAGACCTTTTTTTAAATTTAAGGCAGTGTCAAAATTCACGTATCCAGAGTCAGAGCTGGCTGAAGAGGATGAGCAGCAGGACATTTCAGTGTTTACAAATCAGATACCTACAACTGATAAAGAGCAGCTGAAGTAGCAACACACAAGCTCTTCAGACTCAACACAGTCCATTCACAGACAACCAGACGGTTTATCAGCAGCTGGTGATGAATGACACTTGTTCCGTTGTTTTTCTGTCATACTGAGGGCATTATTAAATATCAATATTTTTTCTATTAAATCACTCTGTGCCAATGTATACATGGAAAAGCTATTTAAAATGTAAAAAAACATCCCAAGAAGTAGTAACTGGGAATATTGCGTGTGCCCTGATGCATTGTGGGATGGGCCAGGAGCAATGAATGATGCTATAAGACTGTCCGTATCAGTTTTGGATCTTACATGGTACCATATACTACATCTTCACTTTTCATGACTGAAATAAAACTATACAGTAAAACGTTTAAACGGCGAGTTATTTCAGGTTGAATGCGCATCATACTTTTTCTATGACCAACAACTACCAGCTTTCCACACAACCTGTATTCTCGAGGCATGGAAATGAGACAGCCTTTACTGTAATTTGACAAGTGAACTGAACAGAAACAAGACTGAACACAGTCCCTGGCACAGTAGAAAGGTGCCAAGTGTCACCTAATATCTCAGTGAGAGCTGGATCTCTATGCTAAATTGTTCAGACTTTAAAAAGTTTGAGGAATTATTAAAACACATTAAACAATGGACACAAAAACACAAAACTAAACTATGAGGGTTACATTTACAGAACTTATCTTAAGTCTTCAAAAAGACAATAAGAAAGTACTTACTCTGCTTCAATTTTGGATGGCAGAGGCTCCAGGTCTGGGTACTCATAGTCCAGTAGAGCATCCTTATCCATTGTGCTGTCTTTTTTCCCCCCCAAACAGATCCAATGAGCTGGAGTTCTTTAACCACAATCTCTAGTAACACACAGCTGCGATGCCCTTGAATCAAGAAGAAAAAGTGTCTCCCAAGTCCCAAGTTGGTGCTGCTGCAGAGGCGTCCTCGTTTCCCTGTGTTTGGTCTTGTCTCACTCGCTCTGTTACCCTCCCTCACAGCCTGTATTCAGGTGTCCTTGTCTCACAGTGGAACTGAGAGTAATGTGACAGGTCCTGACTATAGCGTGCTGCCTCCACCCTACAAAGGCCCTATTTCAGCTGAGGGTTACCACCACACTGGGAGCCTGGGGAGAGAATGAGAGGGGGGGAGGAACTGTGTGAAAGGAGGGAAAAATGTGGAGATCTGGGCAGCCAATCTGGAAGGCCACCTGCGGTTTACTGGGATTACATCTACTTTTGGGGTTGTGTTATTGGAACTGTGACCTGGTGGTTGAAGGGGTCAGGTGTGCAGAGTTATAAAACTCCAGCTAGGACTGTGTGGGTAGCTGGGAGCGATGAGCCTTTCCTATCAGAGGGGAGTTCCAGGTTGATAACAGGAAAATTCCCGTGGCGTTCCCTTCAGTCATGGATCAGTTTCATTTGTGAAAAGTTACCAAAATGAACACTAGGTAAATCACCAGTACAATAACATGGAACCAAGTAGAGCGGGATGGAAGAAACATGCTGTTTGTTTTAGGGCATAACTCAATACAATACTCTACACCTTCAGCTCGATAAGAATCAAGGAAGAGTTAATTCAGCCCAGTACTTTGTCTCCAGCAGATAAATCAAGGTAAAGATGTCTGTAACAGTGTGGAAAGTGTTTTCCAAACCAGATTCCTGCCTCTTTAATTGGCCACACTGGTATCAAGTTATTTTAAGTTCATAGAAAAAATAGTATCTGAAGCAGGTCATTTCCAAACGGTAATGAAAGATATCCTATAAACTACTGATAAAGATCATACAAATAATGAGCCATAAATCTGTTTTCAACATGATATGAGGATATGATATGTGGATTTAACAATAGGTCCAGTCACACATAGGTGCAGTCACACTGCGCAAGGAGAGGAATTTCCCCCCCCCCACCACCAATGGAGTCTTTTGTTCGCTCATGAGACGCAAATAATATCCAACAATAATTTGTGGACAACTGTCCATTATGTGGTCTTACAAAGTAGAGTAGACTTCAGAATATCAGAAATGGGTCCTAGAGAATACATTTAATTTACAACTGCATATTTGATAGAGTTATCACAGCTGTCTCAAGCAAAACAATAAAAGCACCAAAGAAAAATCTATTTTCACTTTTAATGGATAACACATTTTGTTACAGACCACTTGTGTTTCTCAAATAATCTGAGGATTTGCAGCTTTGTCATGTTTTGCACCAATGTAAATTCTAATATCTTTGGTTTTTGGACAAAACAAGACATTTGAAGATGTCACCCAGAACTCCGAGAAATTAAGATTTTTTATGATTTTTATATGTCAGTGTGACCTGGCTCATCCTGTCACACCAGGTTGGATCTCCTGAGTCATGACAAATCTGTTACATATTAAATCCTGTCACAGTCCAGCAGCACAGGTGCACAAAAAATACTTGCCCATGCCAACATATTTTTCTGCTACAGTTTTGACTATGATGTAGGTTTTTCTCTTTTTAACATCATGCTTCTCCATTTCTTCTACTTCTTCCATCTATTTCTGCTGAAAAGAGTCAGAAAAATAACTTGGGCAGCAGTTTTCTTTCCATTCAATTCAAGAACTAACTTATCACAAAATTGCCGCCAATGTAAATAAAGCACAAGCATGGTGAGTGCTACAAAGACAGGGTAAGGTCAGGGGTCATGCCAACACCTCGGCTCCAATTATTTTCTTTCTGCAACAAGTTAAATAAAGCAAACGGTTGTATATATAGCTTTTGCAACATGTCTGCATTCCTGCATTCATCTGCAGGTGGCTAAGACTAAGTCAGTTTTGCAACACTGCCTCCGTTGGCTCATTATGCCAGGATTACAGTCACACTTCTTTAAAAAAGCAACAAAGTTTCCCTCCTAACACTCCTGAGAAAACATGGTTTCTCAAGCATAGTAAGCCCTCAAATCAAATGTGCTCCCGAAGGAAAAGCAGCCCAGCAAATAAAGGGGTCACTGAACAAAGAATGCTTTGAACAGTTATAATTACATCACAGAGAGGCGACTGGATTGAGCCAGACACTTCACTTGTATCAGGTTTAGGATGTTGGCTCGAAAGCCCTTTGGTAGGAAATATAATAATCATGAGCCTTGTAAAAAAGAACATAATTGAATTACTGATTTACTAATCTAAATTTAACAATCCAAACAGCAACATCATCAACGGTGACAAGTCACAAATCCACAAAATGATCAAACGTGAGACTCAATTAACAAATACCTCCAGTGGATTTTAAAGCAGTGCATTAATATAAACTACCTTAAAAAAATGTCTTGGCTCATCCTGATTTTGGCTCAACCTTCCGCGACCATTAGTGCTGCTAAAACACTGTCCATTTAGGGAAGATGCTGTTCATACTGACTTTCAAATCCATATTAATATCCAGAAGTTTCCACGCTGCAACCATTAAACTGCAATTAATGTCTCCGGCTAGATGATCCAATTAACCGACACTGGTCATCTTGCACTGTTTGAAACTACAGCAACACAGCGGGCAGGTTACTGGAGTCCTGCTTCCCGCAGGTGAGCATGCTTGTCTCGAGTTCTGTGAAGCGCAGCTGCAGCCAGGTCCTGAGGATTCGGTTTCACGCAGACATCGCGGACAAATTTCGTGCCTTTGAAGTTGCGCTTGATCTTGTGACAACAAAGAGACTTTTATCATGGATTGGCAAGTTTCGCAACGGAAGATTGTAGGCTGTAGCCTACTTTATCTCATCTATACCGGCTATTAACTTTGCAGATGCAAGGCTACTTACCGACCGCCTGCAGGTGTGCTGCAGCGTCAGGTAGGCGTGGAGGAGGTTTTGATGAATGTCAAAAACGGCAGGCACCAACAGCTGGTTTTGTCAGGCCCCGGAAATGCATTTAAACAGGCTACATTTTGTGCATTGTCCGGCCATCTTTGGCACTTGAATCCCTGAACATGGAGATGCTGCAGCCTAGCCCACACCGTGCACCAGAGTTTGACAGGACCTTACCTTGTGTAAATCTTGGGCTGTGTGTGTCCTGGTTTGGAGAATTTCTAAATTTTTCACAAGTTTCCACCACACACCCACCATGGAGAAATTCAACAATTAGCAAGCCTACATAAACTAGACAACAATCTCAAGATCAGTCTTTCTCTTTTTTTTTTCTGGACACCTCACATGCATTGTCTGGTCGGGACTTTGACCTGACTGTCCTGTTGTGGTGAGAACATCATAAAAGTGCTGCTGCATGCAAACTGAGGAAAGGTTGTTGTGAAACAAGGTGACTAACGGTCAAGTTCAAGTTAAGTCTGAGAATGCTGACATTTTGCAATACATTAATGAAATAACAAGCAAACAATGCTTTGTCATTTGGGTGTGCCTTTTTGGATTAAAAAAAAAACATTTTGGGCTTTTAACCCAAAGTATAGTTGTGGGCTTGTGTGTGTTTTAGCTGTGTTCATGTTATGTATAGCCTACTTATTGGCCTTTGTGACAACCTGCTGGGGTTTCTTTTTGTTCTTTTTTCTTTTGTTTCTTTCTGGTGACATTTCAGGCCAAAGACGGGATGGTTCCTGCCATAGTTGCATTAACTTGACAAACAGTTACTGTATATTCTGACACATATTTCCTATTTTACAGCAGTCACAATGCACCTAAAGCAATGCTGGGGTTACAACAACACCAGAGGCATATTGTCTCTGGAGTTTTCCAAAACAAAGAGCAGAAAATCTGATCCCCTCCAATCCAGTGCCACATATAACTGTAGCAGTTATGATACAAAATTAGCTTCTTGTGGTTTTGACATGGTTATATTGGGGTTGTGTGCACAAAGACCTCATTCACAAATGCATTTGAGCTACTAGTGATGGTAGTGCAGAGAGAGAGATTGTCTTTATTGATGTCAGAAATTAGATTCTGGCTTTTTACAGAGACCTGTTCATGTTCACAGAACGAAACATTTGTATTTTAGGATTTTACTTTCAGCGCTCATACAGCTTGCAAATGGTGGCCATTAATTTGAATTCAAGAGCTGTTTGTTATTCTTCTCTTGTCCAGCTTCCTGCCACTGACACTGAAGTGGAAATCTCAAGTGTGAGCTTTTTATGCATCGTAAGAGTCCAGAACTGTTCCTCCACACACCAGGCCAAGACGACCTTCTTATGACCTTTCCATATAAACAAGTGAGCAGGCCTTCATCCTCCTCTGACTGCTGTTTCCCAGTAATTCTGTCTATTTTTAACTCGAACACTGTCGGTCAGTCAGTCATTCCCATTATGCTGGCTGGCGCACATGGCAGCAACGGAATTCTTCCACTTCTGTCTGTCTCTGGCCTTCTTCTTCACGGTTCTCTGACTTTTCACTATCATAATTATTAACTACCTGACTCCAGTTTTTCTTTTGAAAAACAACCAAGTTAGCAATCTGCTGTCACAGCTGTCCTCATACAGAAAATGACATTAGGTGCTGTAGTAGACATTATTTGAATTAAAATTGAATCAGTCATTGAATTGGAGTCAACACCATCATTTTTAAATCCGGTCTAGTTTCTATTTAAGATTCCTCAGATGAATGAAACAAATAAAGTTGTATCTGGCATAATATTCTGAATTGATTATTCTTTATTTTGTGCTCCCTGAATATTAACTTAAATATTTTATTGTTGGCAAAGTCAATTTAAATAGGGTTATATTGTGAAATATTGCCTCAGTATTAAATCATGCCTCCTGGGTGCGTGAGGGATAATTACTGGGGATATTTTTCTCCAGCTCAGTCTGCTGCACTGCCTCTGTCATAATCAATGAGCCTTGTAACACTCAATTAGAACCTAATTGGATTTGTGTGTGTGTTTGAGGGGGAAAAACATGTACATTTGAGCGGACATGAAAGAACTGCTTATCTTTTCTGACAGCTGTAATGAAGTAGAATTGGGACGGGCAATTCTACCCCCCCCC